>RJWJ010004179.1:0-78351 GCA_004363605.1 Indri indri
AAAAAAAAAAAAAAAAAAAAAAAAATAAACCCTGGAGCTTTTAAAATGAGTTCAGAAGTACATGGAAAAAGGCAATTAAGGATAGGAATTTGAGAGCTCAAAGGGGAAGGTGGGCAAAAGACCCTCATATAGTAACCCCAGAGACAGCACCCTAACCACTAAGCATTTCTTTTAATTTTTTTAAGTTTCATTTTAATTCCTAAATCTCCATGAACTAGGCCTAGGAATTAGCAAATATCCTTTGTGAAGAATGTCAATAATTTTCAGAAGAGAAAGGGGATTAGCAATCATTAACTTCTTAGTAAGAAATAGTGTGGATATTTTTCTTTCCTCCTACATCCTGAGATCAGCTACCCTGAGAATGAGTTTCTGACAGAAAGTAAACATTAATTTGGGAACCAGAAGCACTTGCTGGGGGAAGGACAGGAAGCTTACGTAGCACAGTGGCACTGGAAAAATGAAAATTCAGGGGAAAATAGATGGCAAACTTCAGAATCTGCACAGCAACACTGCTAGGCTGAGGAAAAACATTAAAAAAACCAAATGCTCCTTTAAAAAACATTATCTGGATGGGCACGGTGGCTCACGCCAGTAATCCCAGCACTTTGGGAGGCCAAGGTGGGAGGATCGCTTGAGGCTGGAATTTGAGACCAGCCTGGGCAACATAGTGAGAACCCATCTCTATAAACAAATAGATAATTAGCTGGGCGTGGTAGTGACCTCCTGTAGTCCCAGCTACTTGGGAGGCTGAGGCAGGAGGAGAGCTTGAGCCCAAGAGTTTGAGGCTGCAGTGAGCTACGATGAAGTCACTGCACTCTAGGCAGGATGACAGAGCAAGATGTCTCAAAAACAAACACAAAAAACACATTATCACATATAGTTCAACTACTCTGAAGGTACATTCACTATATTTGGAGTACATCATAGAAGCCTAAACATAATTTATGCAGTGATTTTACAGTAAAATTTGTTTCAGCTTTCTTAAATTCCTAGTCAACTTTAGGAACATAGCCATGCTATACTGACAAATGCTGCCCCTAGATAACGTAGAGAATCCAGCCTGGTTTCACCATTTGTCATACAAGAGAATTCCATGCATTTTATGTGTTTAAAATACACAGATAAAACTCAAATCTTTGTGTAATGCACTTTTGAAATGGGGATACTTTAAATGAAAAATAACCTCTATATGAATAAGCAATTATGAATTCTACAACAAAAATATTTCTACTTGGCAGACTAAACCACATCAATAGACTTTTTTTCCTTTTACTAAATTAAGTAATATTTAATACCATGTAGTTCTTATGTGAAAACTGCTACAGTAAAAAAAACAAAAAACAAAAAAAAAACTATAGTCAAAAAGTGTATGTTAACCAACCAATCAATTATGTTCTGGAAATTTCTGCAGAGCTTTCTTCCCAAAGTGTTTTCCAATCAAATCCCTTTTCTCCATTAAGGATTAACACAAACACAAATTGGTTAATAAGAGGCTTAATTCTCATAAGTTTAAGTATTTACTTCATTTGATAAGGAAATGAAATAGATATTGGACAATTTCAAGACTTCCCAAAACTTGGTATTAAAAACTAAAACCTCAGTCATCAGATTCCTATTTTTATATCACAAAACGGTCCTTGGAAAAACTGAGTTTTCAGTTAGACTTTAATCTTCAATGAAGTATGTATGTGGTTTTATTAAACCACCTGTCACAATGGACAACCTGTATGCCTTTCCATGAATGTCTACTTATCCCCACTGACATTACCAAATGAAACAGAACACAGTACTTACAATTTAATAAAATTCTAACAGTGAACGTTTTTTATGGGTTTTGGTTTCCAATACCTGCCTATCTAGAGTTGATAATAATTATTACCCGTTCAACAATTACAGAAAAAACTTTTAAAATTAAGTTCTAAATTTGAGGTATATAAAGAATATTCATTTAAGATTATAAAGTAGTCAAGATTTCCTTTTACTCAAAAAAAATCACTTCAGAGTTGATCTCCATGTACAAAAGATAAGATCAATCACATTTATCACTGGACACAAAGGATATTCCAAAGGTCATTAAAAACTGTAATTAATCTCAAGAAAAATTAATTTTAACGTTTATATTTCATTATCAAGACCATAGTTGCTTAACAAGATAATGATACTATTGATACAAAACATACAGTATTTACACTTAACTGTACAAAATAATTTAATGTTTACAAAAATATGAGAATGTTTAGTTGACTGACACAGTCTTTAAGTAATTTCTTCTAGAGAAGTATATAGTAAGACCAATGATTTCCATTTCATTTCCTTTTTAATAAGTCAAAAAAAGGATGCTGCAATGCTTCGTCCAGAGTAATTCTTTTAGTTGGATCATATTCTAACATTCTTCGAACCAGGTCAAACAGTTTTTCATGTTCTTCATCATGACAAAGCATAAATTCCTAGAGGGAAAAATGTTTTTGTTTAAAAAAATATATTAAATAACAGTGAAAATATTTTTTTTAAACTTTAATCTTTTTTCCTTTACCTTTAATGGTTTGCAGCGTCTCCTAACATATCTACCAGCAGAACTATGTTCATCCCAATCTAGCTGGTTATGGTGAAAATACTTGCGTTTTCTACAGGAAAAAAAGAAGTCTGGATTAACAAAAGATCCACATCTTTACCCTGCCCCAACCGTGGGATAAGAGACAGACGGAAGCATAAGCAGCTCTCTCTAGATGTACAGATATATGCACATGCATATAATTTTTAAAAATCTCAGCAGCAACTATATAGCAGACACCTTATATAACATCTTCCTCTATTTTCCATCCTGTGAGGTTTTAATATCCCAACTAAGTTGTTTCCAAATACCATATATGGAACAATGCCAGCTTTAAAAATAGAGGCCTCCTGCATGCATTCCTATAAATTCTGATTTCACTAGATCTAGAATAGGTCTGGAAATCTTTAAATAACTCCCTGGTGACTTCTGCAGTGAGGCTGCATTTGGAAGTAATACCTTGTCCAAGGACATACATGCTGGTTAGTGACAGTACACATTTCAAACTTAGATTGACATGACTCCAAAAAACAAGCTTTTTCATATTCTATGTTATTATTTATACCTCAACTTAAGAAAGCATTCATGCAAAGGTAAACTATAGTATCAAAAAAAATCATTTTGTTTACTAGATCACAAGTTAAATACTGAATTTTTAAAAATACGACTTTAAAAAAAGGGTAAGATGCAGTTTAAGTTATCTCTAATACATAAAAAAATTTCAAAATCTGCAGTCCTTGGAACGTGCATTGTAACAATGTTGGGTTTTCTGTAGTTTGAATATAGGCTACTGCATGTACCCAATAAAGGGCTTAAAACATCTTAAGACACACCTTGTTTTCTGGATCATGTGTGATGGTAGGGGTCCTAATATTCGTTCCATCATTGCCAGGTGCTCTTTACTATCATGAGTCTAAAATGCACAGAAAAAGAAATTTAGCACACTCCATTTTCCTATAAGCACATTCAAAGGGAACACAAGAAAATGGTGCCAATATAAAAGGATCAGACAGCTATACAATTTACATTACACCATACTTCAAAGATGGAACAATACCAAATGAGCTGTGTTGTTTGGTGCAACACAGTCTCTGAGATAAATTAGTAAAATCTAAAACCAAGCAGTTTCCTTGTGTATTTGGATTTCTTGCACTGTTTTAACTGAAGATGTCTGGGGAAGACTACCAGAAAAACTGTTTCCTCCTCATTTAATCAGCTGCTTAACCAAAATTAACCTCTCAACAATCGGTCCACTTATTAACACTTACTAATCCCAAGCAATAGAAGTACACAGTGCCACTAATTCTCACAACAATCCTGAGCCAGCTATGTGAGCACATGAGTGTCAAAGAGGTTAAAATATTAGCTCAAAGTCATGTAAGTCATAAATAAGAAAAGTTGAGCTATAAACTCAAGTTAAAGCTCATAATCCTTAAACTATATAGTAATAGAGCCTTGGCTTGGCTAAAATATTTAATAGAATAGAGAAAACTGTCAAACTTAACAGCTGAAATGGTATGCTTCTAGAGCAGAGGCTGGCAAACTTTTTTGGAAAAAGGCCAGATAGTAAATATTTTAGGCTTGGCTGGTCACTAATGGTTTCTGTTGCATATTCTTCTTTTTGTAAAAACAGGCATTAGGCAGGATTTCACCATGGGCCAAAGTTTGCTAACCCTAGTTCTGGAGAGCAGAGGCTGTGTGTAACTGCTTTGTAAAATCTATTAATATCAACTATTGTGCCCTGCATATTGCTTTCAAAACATTGTTATTAATTCATGACAGGAATAAATAATACTAGCTCCACATTTTTAAAAAGTTCCTTAGTTTCAGAATATTTCGCAATATGGAATTAAAATATAAACCACCTCTTAAATAGTCTGTACTTCATTTAAGACCTCAAAGTGATTTACAATCACAAAAATCATTTGAAGCATCCATTTTACGTAAGTCAGAATGAAGAAAGCATGCACTCTGATTAACTTTTTCTTACCCTACAACTAATAGAAACCAGACACTACCCCTTCCTAGAACTAACTGATAACCATGGTTCTAAAGCACTGAGCTTGTCTATAAACTCGGAGTACTTTTTAATAGGATCTCTACAAATGAGACAGAAACTCAAGTCTTGTGAGGTGCCCTACAAGCAGCAAACTCGTAATTGTACAATAGCCACCTAAGTGACTCAACTTACCACAAATAGCTTCATCGCCCCTGCACTGCTGTAACTGCAGATCAGCCTCAACAATACCGAGCTGGGATTTCCACAACCCCTTCCTCCCAAACCCACTGTACCTGGCCAGGACTTTTAAAAAGCTATCTACTAATAACTATTACTATCATTTCATAAAAAGAACACTTTAATACAAAAAAAGGAGGGATAATCTCTAAATAAAGGTCAGAATGGCAACCCTATAAAATCATCTTCATTTACTTTTGGAAACTACTCACTTCTAGAATAAAACATTTTAATACCTTTCAAAGTATGTGAAGTCCTTTATTGGTCAGCCCTTGCCTATTGTCATCATTTTCCCTTGTACGCAAGATATTGTGACACAACACAATTCTTCCCTGAGTACAATATGTTCCTTTACTCCTCTGTGCATTTAGATACTATTTCTTCTTCCTTATACGCCCATCATACTACAGTTTTCTGATAAACTCCTACTCTTCCTTCTTTTTTTTTTTTTTTCCCCCCTTTGAGACAGGATCTTGCTCTGTTGCCTAGGCTGTAGAGCAGTGGTGTCATCATAGCTCACCTCAACCTCAAACTCCTGGGCTCAAGCGATCCTCCTGCCTTAGCCCCCTGATTAGCTGGGACTACAGGCACGTGCTATCACGCCCAGCTATATTTTCCTATTTTTTGTAGAGATGGGGTCTCACTCTTGCTCAGGCTCCTGACCTCAAGCGATCTTCCCGCCTTGGCCTCCCAAAGTGCTAGGATTATAGGTGTGAGCCACTGCGCCCAGCCCTACACTTCCTTCTAGCATTGGCTTCACCTCCCTAACCTCCTCGGTAATGCTTTCTCTAAAGAAATATAATTTTTAACCTTTCCTGGGTTCCTCCTACCTACACTTTGTACATCGTTCCATTACAGCTTATATCACACTGCACTGCAATAGATTTCTCATGTCTTTTGCATGACTTGAGGACAGAGGTGTTGTCCTTTCACCTTAATGTACTTGGTGCTCAGAAATGCCTAAGGCATCATAGATGCTTAATACTTACAAGTATTAAGTAAAATATAACTTCTTGTTCCTGAATTCTTTTGTAAAGAGGAGTAAGTGACTTGTTCATGGCCATACAGATAATCAACATAAACAGAACTGAATTAGAATTGCCATTAACACTAATGCAAACTTATGAAGTAGCTCTATAACTAAAGAAATGAAAACGTGTGACAATAGAAACCACATATGAAAGCAGGTGTTAAAAATGCCAATCACATGCAAAATGAACTATGACTAGTAGCATTTCATTCAACTATGGCTTTAGAGAAGGATAATAATTATCTCAAGAATAATGATCTACGGCAGCTTTCCAATAAGGAAGCCAAAACTTAAACATGCCTTTAACACTTAAAATTCATCATCATTAATTGAAATTTACTAGACACATACCTGAAAAACTGTGAAACCAAGGTAATATTCAATGAGAATGCAACCTATGCTCCAAACATCACAAGGCTGAGACCAACCTAAAGCTATTTAAAAACAAATACAAACATTTTACTATGCGACAACTTTTAACTGGCAACAAACACACTAAATCCTTTCCTATATGGGTGCTCCCTTTACATGGACCATTAGGGAGAACATGACAACAAATTCAGGGTTTATATTTTCAGTTTTATATTGAACATTTACCTAAAATTTAAAGTAATGTAAAATTCAAAATTCAGTTCCTCAGTCACACCGGCCACACTACAGGAACTCAGGTGCCCACTGTGGCTAGTGGCCTACCATACTGGATAGGCCAGATATGGAATATTTCCATCATTGAGGAAAGTTCTATTGACCAGTGCTGCGTAACATTCTTGATTTTCTTACCCCTTTATCAATCCTCTACTCTAGGTAAATATCATTAGTTTGCTTTTTCTGAACCTACCAAGTCTTGCTGAACTTAAAAAAAAAAAAAAAAAGGAAGTGGAGGAAACATCTGATTCCACAAAAACATTTTACTATCTAACCTCAATTTGACCCTACTTTTGTAATCAGCTTATTCCATTTAACTATCTCTCAATAGCACCTGACCTGAACTTTTCCCACTGTCTCCAAGCCCACAAACCCACCTGACTTCCCTGCTCTATTAACATGTCCTGATCTCTAACTTTTAATTTTGAGGCATAAGATGCACAATCCCTTAGAGTTCCCTCTTATTTTAAAACTCTGCACCTTAACACATTTTCTTTCCCAGACTTTCTCACATCAAGGGTTATCACAAAAGTTCCTCTTAGAGAAGTCCCTCTTTTCTTGACCTTTATCCACCCTATATCTAGATGGTTGCCAACCAACCACCAACCAGCATTCTCACTAGCACCATACTTTTGTGATGACATGAAAATAGGTACCCACATAACTTCAAAATCACATTGGTGTGATGTACTTAGCTAACAGAGCCTGTTCTCTCATGATCATTTAAGACTAACTTGTTCAAAAATAACCACCACCTGGAATATCTTTCACAGATGGTATCACATTTTTACCACTAAGGAAAAATATTTATAGCAATGTCCACACATTTTTTATGAAAATAGAAAACGTTTTCTAAACACTGCTAAGAAGATGCTACCTGCCACCACCCCCAATAAAAGCTGTAAGAACAACAATCTCTTCTTCAATTACAACAAGTCCAGTGTCTACTGACCCAAAATGACCTCTGGAGCTCTGTAGTGCCGTGTAGATACCAAAGTACTGTGATGTTCATCATCATACGTTGCACTTCCAAAGTCAACAACTTTGATATCTGTGCTTTTCAGTGTGCGTTCATCACGTTTCTAAAGAGATACAGTTGAGTAAATATGAAACTCACTAAGGATATGAAATATTTTATAGCACTATTCAAAAGGCTTGCATATGAACCATTTTTTTGGATTGTTAACATACGCCTGGGAGAAAGGCAAAGGATTACTCCTTTTTTGGTTAAATATTAAGATACAATGAGGCTCAGAAGTGAAATTCATCTACAGATCACCAAATTAATTTTGAAGACAACCACCAAAATTAAAACAAGTCTTTAACTTACCATTTTAGAATTATATTTGACTACATAGTCAGACTTCACAAATAAAATGTTTTCAGGCTTCAGATCTGTATGGGTTAATTTATTATGATGCAAAACTACAAGAGAACAAAAAGACATTATTAGTTTCACTTGCAAATTTAATTTGTCTGGCAGGGAAAAGAAGATTAGCAATGGATACAGTGGTCAAGAGGGGTTTCATCTTTACCTGTAAAATATATATTTTTAGTGACAATGTTTTGATATGTTGCTTGTATAATAAAAACTTAAATTTTCTAGTGTTTAAAGATTTACCAAGTATACTTACAATTTATTGATTGGCAGATCTGATATGCCATCTGCCTGATGTGGTCAATCTGAAATGGCAGAAAGCTGTTTTCTTTAATGAAATCATAGGTACTAAGTCCCAGCAGTTCAAACACAATACAAACATGACCATGATGATCAAACCATTCTAGCATCTGGACACATCGGCTAAAATAGATCAAAATAATAATTCAGTTCACAGAATCCTGATTATTTCATGCAATATGATGCTGCATAGTTCAAATTTATACTTACAAGACACTGTTGGGATCAGTACTATTTAAATGCTCTAACACTTGGATTTCTGAACGAGCTGCTTCACGGTAACGGCCTACATTTTTTACGATTTTCACTGCTACATGCATGCCATCCCTTAAAAAAAAAAATTAAGATGAAAATGGTAAATGTACAGGAGTGGGATGAAGCCATGTATCCTCTAAAGCATGATCTGAATTACCAATTCCTCTATGCTATTATTCTAAAATAATCTTTCAATAAATCTTTCGGAGCATATTATACTAGATTTCATATAACATCTTTTCAAAATATTTTGACAAAATATACCTTATATGAAGTGACGATTTCCTTAATACTTAGGAATTTTAATGTTTGTTCCCAGAATTTTATAATCACCAAGATTTTATACAACAAAAGCTAAAAAGAAGTACAAAAATATAAACCAAGAATAGAATATGCCACTGCTGAAAGCACTCATTCATTCATTCACCAGGCTGGACCTACTCTGTGCCAGATAGTACATAGGTAATTAATGAAGACAAGACAGGGCCTGACTAAATCCAAATTTTACATAAAGGATTTGTTCTGTGAAGTTTGGATTCGGTCAATGGGCCGCAGTTGGGAATCTGCAGGGTATGGCGCCTTGAGGCCGCAGGTTCCCTACCCTTTCTTCACAAAAGAGGTGACACAGAACTGAGCCCTGAAAGACAGCTATGAGTTTGACAGACTGGGAGGGAAATGGAATATCCAGGTAAAGGAGTCACCAACCATAAAGTCATGAAGCCAAGAAAACCCTTAGCACATTCACTGATTCAAGTACACAGAAATAGCTACAGCACAGGGAGTGGGCTTTAGAAGGCTTCCTAAAAAGTATAGAGTCAGAGCCATAAATGAATTTGAGAAAATCAATTTGCAAATCTTCACCTTCCTTTTGTCCTTTTTTCTAGGATCTGCCTGGAGATAAGCCAGCATTTAAGCCTCCTTTTTCATTTTGGCCTTTCCACTTTACAAAAGAAAAGAAAACCTCACCCATCCCTTATTAGTACTCAAGGTGTATGTCACAGGTTATGAAAAATCTTTGGGGCAAACAAACACACATATTCTAATAGCTGGGTAACAAACCTTTTTCCATGTCCAGTGGTTTGCAATTCATTGCTCTCAAGGAGGTCCCAATAAATGTGGGCTGATAAATCATTTAAAAAAATTTCTGAGATAATCCCCCTATGATATTTGGCATATATGTCAAGACTTTAAAGAACTTTTATAAAATTACTGTGACAAAACTTCTACTCCCATCTATTTAATTAAAAGACCAAAAAGTTTTCTCAGCGAAAAATGAAAAAAGAAAACAGATAATACTCAAGAGTGAGATATTTATCTATGGATACATGTACTCATTTTTCAGAAGCCCCGATCATCCCAATAAAAGATACATTCCAATAAAATCCTGTTTTAGGTCTAATAAGCATAAAAATTTATAATATATTGGTACTTTGATCAACTGAATACTATTATTTGGAATACCTCAATTAAATAAATACTCAGAAACTTAGAATCTCAGAAAATTTTAAAAGGACATTAATGGGACAATTGGTGAAATCTGAATAAGGTCTATAGATTAGCTGGCAAAATTTGGAAATATAACGTATATAAAATGATAAATATTATAAAATGTAGACATTTGGAAAATCTGGGTAAAGAATATATAGAAATTCTTAGAACGGTTTTATATCTTTTCTGTGAGTCTGAAAATATTTCAAAATATTTTAAAGTTCAATTTTGGCCACATTTTTGTTGCAGAGAAACAACATGGGGTGAGAATAAAAGTTAATTTAGGATAATATTCTTTATGGAAAGTAGAATGAAAATAAGTTCAAGAATAAAACACGTCTAAGTATTCAAGAAGAGTTTGTTTATGGTTGATGGTAGGTATCAAACGGCTACAATATTTAGATTCCCTCAAATACATTTAAAGAGAGAAGGTTTTTTTTTTTTTCAAAAATTAAGGTTTATAATAAGCTGCAAATTATATCCTTCCCAACTATTTTAATTTATGATAAAAAATTTTAGAAATGTGCAGTTTCACTAAATTGTTTTAAGAAGTTCACTTACAAAAAACTTTGCAAGCCACAGAAGAGAAGTCCTGCCGGAAAATGGTAAAATGAGGCAGAAAGGGTCCAATCACAAAGGGATTAGTATGCCTCATTAAAGAATTTGGACTTTATTTCCGTAGGGTTTAATATAATTTCTTTGCAGTTTAGGAAGCTAACTCTAACATGCAAGATTAGACATGCTTTGTCTCTGCAATCCAAAAGCTGAATCTTCACTTGAACACCCGCTTTAATTTCAATGAACTCCATCTGATAAAATCTGTCAGTATTCTTGATCAAAATCCACATTAATGGTAAATAAATCATACACAGCTCAAGAAATTTTGTTGTATATTTATACCTCCCAGAAAAACATGTGGCTACCACTTAAAATATATTTCATCTAAATTATGGATCCTTCTCCACCAAAAATATCAGAATGTTCAAAAAAAAGAACTTACATGCCATGATCAATGCACTCTACAACTTTGCCAAAGGCTCCTTCACCCAAAGTGTCCACAATTTCATCTAAAGTGGGGCGGGGGGGGGAACAGGTATAAGTACCCAAGTACAAATTATCTAGTTATTCAAACAATGAATGCTTAAGTGTGGAATATTTTCAAATGATCTCTATCAAAGCATAACTAAGGTTTCAGCACTCAAATTATTTTATTTTCAGCTGTTACAAAAACAATTAGATAGAGCTATCTTTCTTGCTCTAATCTCAAATTTCATTGATTATTTTGGAACTTTAGAATAGAAATATTTAAATTCTACAGAAAAGAAGAAATGCAAAACAATAAACAAACCCACAAAAACAAAACAAAAAAGTAATGAAGAGTTCTTTAGCCCCCCGCTGACAAACTATTCTTAAAAAGATTATTCTGTGTGCAAAGTTTAAAAAGTGTTGAAAAATATTCTATACATCTTGCTCTTAGAACGTCTCCACTTTGACAGATCAGGTGACCCTCCTCATCATCCTCTATACTCCTGGATCTTTTCCTTCGGTGGCTCTTCTGGAACGGCAAGTGGGCAGCACCAAGATCGTCCAGCCAATCAATATATCAGAGTGAATTCAGGGCAGAATACGCAATTCATTCAGCGGGGAGATATTCAGGCATTCAGATAAGCACCAGGCCACGAACAGTTGGCAGGAGCAATTTCAAATTCAGTCCCCAGAAATTCACAGGGCACAGTTTATGTTACAGAAGAAAAACATGGCAAGGAACAGATTTTCAGATAAGATACTTAAAGTGGCAATAGAAAAAAAACAACACAATTGTCTCTTTAAAATACTGATTTAATTGAAGTCTGAAATTTAAAGATGCAATGTCATGATTTACTAATCTCTTGCTATAAATAGCATATGGTGTGAGTTGTCTAGTTTGTCAGAAAAATGTTTTAAAACGTTAAGATTAGTCGAAATTGTTCTTAGCAATATATAAAAATATTCATGATTAAAATAAAAGGGGAAAATAAAGGCTAATTTCAATGTTCAAGCTAATACAAGCTACTTCTGCTGAAGAAAACTTGGGGAGAAAAACAATAATTCAAAGCTTACTGATTAAATAGGTGAAGATGTCTGAATGTAAAAAAAAAGGCAAGCTTTTTGGATAATACATTTCCCATTCGGCACCCATTTTCACAATTTCAATAGAATTGGTTGTAGACAATGATGCACTGTGCTATGGAACTAGCTAATACGAGCTAATAATGCTTAAGTATCCACTAGTGCAATTTTCCATATAGTTTCCAAGTATCAGGGAAGGGGTTTCTTTCAAAGTAAAAAAATGTTTAAGATGAAAGAAAAGATGGGTGCATCATTTTTCGTAATGTTACAAACACAAAAAAATAATTTTATTATTAAAATCAATGAATTCATGATCTGATCTCAAAATATAAGTAAATGTGGGCAAATGAGGACTAGCTAATAAATAAACAGATCAACTATGAGAATTTGGAAGTTTCCTTTAAGGATTCAAGTAATATAAATACAATTATAATACATCCAAATAGTATTATATATGTATAAAGAAACATTAGAAACGTATCAGCTCATTAAGAGCTTTTATGCACAAATAAGAATCCACTCAAAATAAAAACAAAATCAATCATACCGAATGTGAATGATGACTTGAACCAAAGTGTCTATTAGGCTTCCTTTTAGGACTGCTTCTCCTGCTTCGGACTGAAGATTTACTGCAATGGATTCGATAACTGCTTTCAATGTCTCTGTGATAATGTCTAGGAACATATCCTTCACAGTAGTCATTCCTGTATTCATCAACATATCTCCGGTCCCGATAATCTCTCTCATTCAAGGACCTTGCTTCTAAATAATGACTGTGAACACATTAAAGGATTTCAAATTATTCTCTTCATTCTGGAGTAATGTGGTTCAAATAAAACATCCTCTTCAAGAACTCTTGGTTTAAACAGCTAACTCAATAAAAGAAAAAAAATTCAAATTGATGAATTAGAATTTATATTTCTCTCCAAGTTTAACAAATAATTTTACTTTAACAATCAAGTAAATGGGCCCATTATACAGATTGTTGTCAAGCACTTCACACCAAGGAACAAAGCTTGGGTCAAATCATTAATTTATTGTTATTTAAGTGTTCCTTTACCTTCTTGGAGAAAGTTAAAACCAAAACTTCATGAAACTGCTTTTCTGAAACTCATCAGTCTTATGATATATGCATCTAAGCTTTCTTTTCCTCTCTCACAGAAGCACACACAATCAGAGGCAGGCAAAACAGGATTCCTTTCTCTTTTAATGTAAGTGCATTTTAGATATTCCTGGACACAGGGAATTCTTTCACGAAAGGTGTATTTTAGCTATAAGGAGCCTAAAATTTTTCCAGCCCTTTCATTTTACCAACAACTAAAGATCCCTAGAAGGAAAATGATTTGCTATGGTTATAAAGCACATTAGTGTCAAAACCTGAAATATTTTCTAACTGCTATTATATAGGCCATTTTTATTACACCTATCACCTGTCCTGTCTTCCTCTCCTCTTTACATTTCTAGCCTTCTGTTATTCCTGTTTGAGAAACAGACAACATAGCTTTCGAGGACTGCCTCATGCGCTGAAGACATCTAAAATAAAAAAGGGATCCTGTAATTGCTTGCCTAAGATTACAACAGTCCCACTACCCTACTTCCCTTTGCATTTCTAATTTCCTGCCATTCCTGCTTGAGAAATACATAAGAAATACAACAGAAAACATCATCAAGTGCCACAGTGCTTGCATCTGTAGATCCCTTTGAGAATCTGATGAAAGCTATGACCCTCTTCCCCAAGAAGCACACAAATGCATACACAAAACTTCGCAAGGAATTTCACAGAGGTCATGGATCTTAGGAAGTTAAGCAGCATTGATGGGATGCAAAGGGAAGGACATAGATTTAATTGGCCCAGTTTCCCATCCCCTCTCTACCTGGGATGAGTGTCCTCTTCAACAGAGTGCGAAGCTTCAAGAGGGATGCACATGGAGCACTGAGGGAGAGAGGGGACACCTGCCCAGTCAGACAAATCGGCTAAAATAATCCTAACAAGCAATGGAGTGACAGATGTCGACTAACTGCCCTCACCAACCCCTTTCCTTTCCCAGAGTATGCTGTAATTTTTTTCCCAGGGGGGCTGGTTTAGGCAGAAAGAAACAGAAGCATCTTTATAAATCCTACCCAACAGGGCTATCATCAAATGCAGGCTGGGGAGATGCAGGAACCCTCTTCTCTTTGCCTAGTGTCAGTCTTAAGTTCTATCCATTGGAGAACTCAGGACATCAGGGTAACACTGTGGGTATAGGTCAGGCATTTGATCAGTTGGCTTGGAACTGTCAGAAAGAGATCTACAATATAAGAAGCTAGAAATGAGCATACTCTTGAGGGCATCCTGTTTAATTCTGTAAGGCATCTTTCCCATAAAAGTCCAAAATCTGTTAGAAAAAACTAACACTAACAAATCTTTAGCCAGAATAATGCATGAAGTTAGAGCTACTAATAATCCATAAACAATCTACAGGATAACAAAACATGAGGTAAAACAATACCATGAGGATAAACTAAAAAGATGAGGGTCTCTTCAATCTATAACGGCCAATGACCAAGGCTGAGCAATAATATAAACAAAGTCTACAGAATTTCACAGGCTGTGGACAGGGTAGACAGGACAACAGATTGATTTAATTTTTAAAAATATTCACTGAATGCCCAGTGAATATTTCACTGTAGCCTTTAAAAATAGCCAAGACTGACGAGGGTATAGGCATTCATTTTTATTTCCACACAGGTCCTGTGGGAGATAAAAAAAATTATATAAGGCAAAGTCCCTGCCAACCAATAATGAACAATTTGACTTTACTCACATAAAAATGAAACAAAACCCAACAATGCAGGAAATACAGAAAGGTTACATATGAGTGCTTAGATAAAGAGAAGGGAAAGAAAACCTACTTAAAATGGTCAGGGAAGAATTCATGAAAAAGATGGAAACAGAGTTGCATCGTAAGGGGAAGCCAGGATTTGGACAAAGTGAAATGGAGAAGAAATTCCAGGAGCAGAAGAATGGCATAGTCCCATCTTACATTCATATAGCACTTTTAGACACAATGGCATAGAGATGGATTTGTCTATGTATTACTCTGGAAAAAGTAAACAATTCCAGCAAGAGCAATCTTCACACAGGGGAATGCAGACAAATAAATAAGGTGAGAATAGATCATTAAAAGCCCTGCATACCAGGCTAAGGAATATTTCTCAAAGCATGGTCTATTTATGAATGATATTGAATATGGAGTTCTTATCAAAATGAGATCCCCAGGCCTCGGGTAATATTCACTAAACCTAAATCTGGTAAACCTGCATTTTAAACATACCTCCGAGGTGATTCTTATTCACACTCAAGTTTGAGAATCACTAGTTGAAGACTTCATATTTTATGTTATAGGATTCTGACCACAATATATAAAAGGTGGCATTTACAGCCACCTCAGTCTTTTTAACATATTATGCAGAATGGATTAATTAACCCTGTAGGGAGACCAATTCACAGGCTACAGCAAAAAGACAAATAAGAAAAGACACTCTGCAATATATATGACAATTTAAATAATTAATATGTAATAAAAACCTCTTTTAAATCAGTAAGAAAAATATAATCTAATAAATACGCTAAGAATAAAAAAAGTTCAAGTGGTCTATAAATATATAACAGTGGACAAATTCACTAGAAATTTAAAAATTCAAATTAAAACAAAAAGTCAAGACTGGTGATAGCATGAAGGAACATGTTGCAGAAGTACAATTTGGCACAAACTTTCTAGAAAATGAAATGTGAATACGTAGCAAGAACTTTTTAAGAGTTCATACCCTTTAACTTGAAAATGCCTCTTCTTGGAGTCTGTTTTTAGGAAATAAACAAGAGGCAAAGATTTGTATACAAAGATATTTTTAAGAATAATTAGAAATAATTTTACATCCAAATAACGGGGACTAGCATCCTACTAAGATTATCTTCTTTATACTTTTCTGCATTTTTCTATAATTTTATAAAAACCACTCCCATAAAGTTTTTAATCTTCAAAAAGACTATTAGAATATTCTAGATTATGATAAGCAATTATCACGTATCTGTCAAAGAAGGTACTGGCCTGGTGGTTAAGTCTTGAGAGTTGTTTGTATTTATGAATAGTGGGGGACAGATGGTTTTCTATAGTTTTCTGTACATTAATTAGCTTTGGTCTTTGAAATCCTGCCATAAACCTTCCCCTTTCCCCTTATATGACAATGTGTGATGAAGCATGTTAGTCTACACTGACTACAAACAAGCTCACTATTTGGCAGAACATGTCTGTTTAGCATGGAGAAGGAAAAAAATTACATACTGTTTTTTAAAGTAACCCCAGCTGGCTAATTTAGAAAGCAATCTGGTAAACAGTCCCAATGGAACATCTGCACAAAACAAGGAGAAAACATAGAACCAACAAAACAAATGAGAAAGGGAAATTAATGGAAAACAGAGTGAAAGAAACTCTACCCACCTAGCCTTTCTTTAATCATTTAGAACTTTAAGATTCCTTTAATTCTATACAAATGTATAATCTCCAAATTTTATACTGGTAAGAATATAATAAAACAGGACACATGCTGTTGCAAGTTTTTATTGAGGCCCTTTCCTAAATTACTAGCTACTGCCTGTGCAAAGGAATAGATCTTAGAATAAAGCAAGCTTCTAAAATCCCAAACATATACACTGGCCTTATCTACAAATAAAATTTGTAAAACAGTCACTAATCCCTAATGCACTTTAATATTCCCAAATAACATATGTTGCTTTTCTCATCTAGAATAACTTTCCCCCACCCCCCACTCCTCTCTCGTTTCTGAAACAATGAGCACTCCAACATACTTATCTCCCTCCTACATGCAAGTTAAAGGCACTCACTGGGCATTCTATTATCACTATTACTTAACTTTTTGTGTGTCTCATCTCCCCAACCATTATTGGCAACCTTACTGGCCAGGACTCAATGTTACTTATTTTACATCACTTATTGATTAACTGTCTCCCACCACTCCCAGACAGACATAGATATATGAGGATAGGAACTCTGTTTTATTCACAGCTGTAGCCTCAGTACCTACAGAGTCTAGCCTAAAATAGGCACTCAATAAATATCTTCTGAATGAATATTTGTTAACTGAATTACAAAACAATTTGACAGATGAAAGCTATATAAGCAAATGGCAAATCATTAAAACTATTAGTGTTAAAATGCTACTAGTTCAAGAATAATTTACCAATCAGATTCTTTAAATTGATGATGTGGTTTACCATGCCTGTTCTCTTGTGTACTACTGTGAGACCTCCTCTTTCGTTTGTGACTTCCACTGTAGCTTTCATGTCCCCAGCTTTCTCTGCTATCCCAATCAGGGCAGTGAGTTCGTTTGGAATGCCGCATCTGTTAACAGAAACGAAAAGGGAGTTGCGAAGGACATGGATGGTTATGCTTGGTAAAAATATTATGCATTAATATTATTTAAATATAAACACCCAGCACATGGTATCACACAGGTTCTAAAGTCTTTTCAGGTGATGTTTCCCAAGGTATGGGGCTACTACACCACATCTGAGTGGTATGTCAGATGACTGGTGTCACAGAGATCTAGTACTAAATGACGGATAACATGTGAGACCTTAATAAACATTTTTTTTAAAATTCTGATTATAACTGGGACTAATTCTCAGTTTGGTGCTTGTCTTCAACTAACACTTGTTAACTGCCCTTTAAAAAAAAAAGGGCCAAATAAAAAAGTTTGGGCTTACAGCCTTCAGTAGACAAGAGTTATCTAGGTAAAAATTAATAACTTTTTATTTTATTTTTACCTTCTATTTACTAGCGATCTTCTAATTAAGCTATTGACATGGTTTCTTTTAAAAATGTTAATGCTAAAATGTGAGCTGATTTAAAGATAAATAGCATCACAAGTGTCGTGTGGCTTTGGCAAAGTACTGTAATAGAAAAAACTGAAGTGAAAGAAACACTTAAGGATACTAAATATGGGGGGTGACTTTGTTCTAACGATAAAGAACCATTCATTAATGAAGCTTCTTTTTCTCAAACTCTCTAGAGTTCCCTTCTCTGAATCTCAATGACTCCAAGCTTTGAAAATAACAGAAGAGGTGAATAGAACACAGTATTCAACAGAGAAACTGAAGGGCAATAAAAAGGTGATTTTATGAACTCATTTTTTCTATCCAACAAATTTACTTTCTGATCATCCTGTAGTTATTCTTAAAATTAAACCCTTTTTGTTGTAGATCTGGAGTACCTCTGAAAAATAAACCAACCTACAAGGGTGCACACAGAACCACGGTCACAGTGAAATCAGATAATGGTGACAACTTCAACTCCATTTACGACTTCCAAGGCATAGCCTGGCTTCTCTCCAGGCCCCGCACCTGTGCTCAATTTAACTCCTATCTGCCTTTCCTCATCCTAATTCTTTTCCAAAGCAGTTAAGTTTTTAAAAGTGAGATCCAAACTCAGCTAAATAGGGTAAGTTTAAATGGCAAAAAGAATTTCGCAAGGAGCTGAAAAAGCTAGAATGGAGCAAAACCAATCTAGTTAACCTCATTGAGGTTGCCCAAATGAGTGAATAATAAGCAAACAAACCCAAGTAAAAATTTAAATGATTTTAAATGGATTAAAGGCTATGAGATGAGGCAGCTTCAATTCTCCTGAGAGGTATTCTCTAAGAAAGTACCTATCATGCCATCAGAGTCTGATGCCACCAAATATTCAGAACTTTTAACTCATTTCTCCTGCTGACTCTATGTCCACTAAGCATCCTTGTGATAATATGGCTTCTCTTTTAGCTTACTTAAAAAAGGAAGAGAAGGCATTGGTCAGGTCAATCAAAAATCCTAAAACTTGGCCAGGCGTGGTGGCTCATGCTTGTAATCCCAGCACATCTGGAGGCTGAGGTGGGAGGATCACTTGAGGCCAGAAGTTTAAGACCAGCCTGAGCAACACAATGATACCCTCATTCTCTACATAAAATATAAAAAAATAGCCAGGCTGGCCGCACACACCTGTAGTCCCAACTACTTCAAAGGCTTGAGCCCAGGGTTTGAGGTTGCAGTGAGCTACAATGACACCACTGCACTCTAGCCCCTGAAACAGAGACACTGTCTCCAATAATGAAATAAATAGTCACTGCTGGGTGCGGTGGCTTACGCCTGTAATCCTAGCACTCTGGGAGGCGGAGGCAGGTGGATCATTTGAGATCAGGAGTTTCAGACCAGCCCGAGCAAGAGCGAGACCCCGTCTCTACTAAAAATAGAAAGAAATTAGCTGGACAACTAAAAATATATATATAGAAAAAAATTAGCCGGGCATGGTGGCACATGCCTGTAGTCCCAGCTACTCAGGAGGTTGAGGCAGCAGGACCACTTGAGTCCAGGAGTTTGAGGTTGCTGTGAGCTAGGCTGACACCACAGCACTCTACTCAGGACAGTAGAGTGAGCCTCTGTGGGAAAGGGAAAGGGAAAGGGAGAAAGGGAGAAAGGAAAAAAGGGAAAAAGGGAAAGGGAAAGGGAAAAAGGGAAAGGGAAAAAGGGAAAGAGGGAAAGGGAAAGGGAGAAAGGGAAAGGGAAAAAGAAAAAGGGAAAGGGAAAAAAAAAGGGAAAGGGAAAAAGGGAAAGGAAGAAAGAAAGAAAGGAAAGAAAGAAAGAGTCGCTTCTATATGGGAAAATGAAATAAATGACACTATAAATTAACATGAGGCAAAAAGCCAAAAAAAAAAAAATCTTCAAAAGAGCTATCAAGAAAAATTTATATTTCTAATGCAATTTTTCTGACCTGTTCCTTCAAATACCAAAGTTGTATTTCAACCGCATCAGGAACTCAACTTGGTTAAATATTCTTAAACAGCAGCAAGCAAAATTATAACATCTGATGAGTGAGGGCTGTTATTATGATCATCCGTTATTATGCAGGTTTTGCAAGACATAATCATCTACTTTTGTTTTTCCCCTTCTGCTGTCAGTCTGACAAAAACAGCTCACCTCTAGCAAGGCAGAATTCTCAAATTACCTTAGTTATTAATATACAAACCTCAAAATAAGAATGAACTTCTTGTGAGAGGCCCAAATTTTTATTTCTCAAGTTCACTAACATTTAATTCAGCTGTTTGTCCCAGTCCCTTTATCCTCCCCCTCTCCCAACGTTCGGAAATATTTTACCTACAGGCAAAAGATTAAGATTACTGGACCCATGTTCTGTGTGGAAAGGTTTCTCTGCATACACAAAAAAGAAAAAGTACGTAAAGTTATTACACTACCTCTAATTAATAAAGAATCTTACCTGTTAGAATCACCGGGTATCTTTCAAAAAAAATCGGACCCAACGGATCCATATATATATATATATATATATACACCCATATCAGAAATCTGATTCTCCAGTGCTCTTTTTTAAGACCCTGCAGTTTTTAACAACTTTATATTATGTACATGGTTTATAAACATAGAAATAGTTAGAATTAAATGGCTCCATGACTGCATTTAATGGATAAAAAGCCTGTAGGTGCGTGTATGGAGCACAATTATACAAGGATGGCTATTATAAAGACAAGGTGGCTAGCGGGTTTAGTTCCGAGTGCAGTTTCCTAAGGATCGGATAAGCATACAGGGCTATTTAAGCAATCAGGGACGGTACGATGCAAAACTATCAGAAATGCAGATTCGCTGCAACAATGGTGTGCTCCACCTTAAGAAAACCAGTATGGAGCAAAGGACGAGCCTCCGCATATTTACGCTTCTCACAGCGATAGCAGATTTCCACCACCTGGATTTGCAGTTCCCGGGACGCCAGTCTCCACTTCCCCGCCTCGGGCACCTGGCCAGTGCCTTTGGCGCACTGACACATAGGGCAAATGCTTGACTCCAGAAAATCCCCAAATGCTACGAACGGCCGGGGCCAGAAATCCAGGATAAGACTCGATCTCCGACAACACAAACGTAGCGCACGGGTCTCGAAGGGTCCCCGACAGGTCCTCGCACTCGCTGATGAGTGAGGCCCCGACAGGGTTAATCAAGAACGGGAGTTCGTCGGCCAGAACCGTGGGGAAAGCCCAGGACCTCCGGAGCCCCGATGCGGGTGTTCAAGGGCCTCAGAGCAGGGTCAGCTGCAGAACCGCGACGCCTGAGCAACTTTAGGTGTTTAAGACCACCAGCTGAGCAGTGTCCCACAGAAACTCCCAATTCAGTCCCCAGTCCCCGAGGCCCCGAACCCGGTCGCCTCCGACACCTGGCTCCGAGACCTAAAAGACTGGACAGCCGCCAGCCCCGCACGCCCCACTCGAAACCTTACCTCCGCAAAAGCAAATGACCCTTTGGCAGAGAAATGTCGCCAAACCGCCGTCTCCCGTCCCTAGTAGCTGCGACAAACACCCTACAAAATGGCGGCAGCGCCGTCGCCCTACAACACGCCTCAGGCGGCCTCCGGCACCACCTACGCCGCGCGAACGCGCCTGCGTAACAGAGCCTCGCGCGCTCCTGCCCGTAAGGGACTGGGTTCCGTGTGACACCAGGGGTGGGGCCCGAGTGGCCACACTGCGCCTGCGCGGCCCAGGCAGCGCAGCCCCGCGGCCTGAGGGACTTGAGGGCGTTTTGGTTCTCGGAGGACTGGGGTGAAACCGGGAGGGAACGAACACCTGTGTCCTACCCAAGCCCGTGGCGCGTGTCCGTTCCTTAAAGTGGAATTATCCCGAGTACAACACCTCTCAGCAGAACCGGCTCGTGACCCCGTTCCTGCTGTCCCTCTCGAGAGGGCTGCGCCATCACTTTTGCCTACCAGCTCCCCTAGGACCTCAAGTGCAGAGGGAGCCGAGCCGCGCCAGATGGGCCCCAACGCCGCCTGCGCCGGCCGGCTGGAGCTAGGGCAGTTCAGTGACCGGGCTACTTGTAGTCCAGCCCACTTGGAGCTTCCAGTCTAAAATGGGTTCGGATAAAATAAAGAGGATGTCTCAGAAAACAAGCTCAGGGAGAGAGGGGGCCGGAGGTGGGGACTAGGGTCTGCTTAGCTTTTCGAGGCATGTGCTCCTAATCAGAACAAAACAAAAAATGGGAAAGTTTCAATTAAGGCTCCAAAGTTTTCCTGTTCTGATCCCTGCCTCCTCAGCAGATAAGGTAGCTGGAAGTGTCCCTACTGAAGTTCTCCCCATTATTTGTCCCTGTGGGTTGATTTTATTCAAGCAAGGCAGAGTAATGTCTCAGTGCTAGTGAGGGTCCATTAAGGAGCTTGCTTACTTCACATAAGGTGTTTTGCAGTTCTGAGAATCCCCCGGCAGTTCTCCAGTTTTAAATGAGTAGCATGAGAAGTCTGAGGGTCAAAGGAGCCCTGGGGGAGGCTTTTAAGGGACAGAGGAAAAGGAGCCTGAGAAAGAATGGTCAGGAGAGAAGAGCCAGAAATACGGTGTCAAAGCAAAGGGAGGGAAGGGCTTAAAGGAGGGACGGGCTGACAGTGCAAATGATGGGAAGGGTTTAGGTAAAGTTAGGTTGAGGAGCGTCAGGGGTTCTCTATCGGGACGAGGATTGCCGGATACAAAGGAAAGGCAGAGGTCAATATTGGAAAGGTAAATGCTGACCTGTTGTGGGTGTTAGCCCTACAGCACATGGGAGACCTGGACTCTTGTACCGTGTAAGTAGAAGGAGGGCATTGTGATAATACCTTTGCAGAGCTAAAATCAGAAACTTGTGCCACCTGCTTTGGATAAAAAGGGTAAATCTGGATCAGTCTCAGGAGATTGTACTCCAAGAAGTAAGGTTAGAAGACAAATTAAATTTCTGTGGAGGTTGTACCCCACTTGAGGAAGTGAAGTAAAAAAGTGCAGTTGAAAAGACACTTGGATAACTGGAAAGGAAAACTCTTTATGCTACAGAATGAAACAGACAATATTATTCTCCTCACCTGGAATAGCCACCATTTCTATATCTACAAATTTAAATCTTACCCATCCTTGAAGAGCCATCTTTTTTAAGATTCTATCCCTGACAGTATCAGTTCCCACCCATTTTCCTGCTTTTGACTACTCCAGTTAGAGATGAAGTCCTCAAATAGTGGTGTGTAACCACTTGGGTATGCCAACAAATTTTGCCCAAAAAGTGAAGTTTATTGGGTCTACAACAGATCACACATACTGTCTCAGGGACATCCATCAGATAGAATGTTGAGCTGACTAAACAGGGAGATCTTGCAGGGCAAAGAAGGGCTCAAATTGTAGCACGTGGGGGTATAAATTCAACCTGGCGCTAAAGGAAGTTCTCCTGTTTCCTGGAGTATGAGAGATCTTTGCCTAGTGAAGATATAAGAGAGTATGGTCATGACAGCCCACAATTCTGGTCAAATAACACTAGGTTAAAAGGCAGCCCTGTCAGAAGGCCACCTACAGTGTTACCCACCCAATAGTGGAGTCTGCTTTGTGATTACTGCTATCTTGTTTTAGTGTAATTTTGAGTATTTTAATGTAAATGTGACACCAAAAGGCCTAATACTTAAGACATGTAGTGATCGGAAGGAAGTGAAGAACTTCCTATGACTAGCATCTCTGTGATACATAGTGCAGCACTGTGATGCTTCTAATTGCTCTCTGTGGCTTTGTGCTCCGATTGGAGCCAAGGACCTGATTTATATTGTCTTTGGTATCTCAGTGCCCAGAATTCAGTAAATATTTGCAGGTTGTTTACGTAAGCTGCTTTTGGCTATTTTGCTCAGTTGGTTTAAGTTCAAAGCGATTGAGTGAAAGGTGGACATTTACTCCCAGGCTCCCTGCACCAGTTATCTTACCACCCTTATATGTAGCCTCAACCCTTCCTATTACATCAGTTAGCTAGCAAAGTCATTACCTTTGGTCAGAAGACTAAATAAAAAGATCCATCTAAATTTCTAAGAAATTGCTACCAACACCAGAAACACTGCCTAATCCAATAGCTTCATGTCTACACAAGAACAAATATGTCCAAGAAAACCTTGTTAAACCATGTGTTAAAAATAACTAAACAAATTCTTAGTTTTGAAGAGCAACCAGAAAAATATACTTATTGTATATTCTAGGACATATATTCTATATGTTTAACTTCAGACATAGAAAATGCTCATCTATGAAAGCCAAGTTCCAGAGTAAATCTCTAAATTATTGTGTAAATTAAATTTAACAAAAGCTTACCATCTTTACAGGGTAATCTCTATGAAGCTATAAACCAGTTATAGCCTCTGTTACACGCTGCTCTTTACCAATGGTTACCATTCGGTATTCAATTAGATTTTTTTGTTGTTTTCCACTATCAATTAAATACTCATGATATGCTAACCACTTCATATACATGATCTCATTTAATAATCTAAACAATCCTATAAGGTGATCAGTTATCAAGTCCCAGAATCAAGATTCAAATCCAGGCCTTGCTTGCTCCAAAGCTTTGCGTTTAACCCTTTCTACTGACTGCTTCAACTCATACAACAAAGTACATAGCAACTTACTTCACTTAGTCATTAGAGGAAATAGGCTGAGTCCATCTTTCAGCAAGACCAAAAGGTTTGTCTTACAAAACCACTTTTCAGGGTGATATATCATGAGGGTCCTCATGATGAAACAGTGGGTCAGTTTATCTCCACCGCATCAAGGCCATTAAAGGTCTCAGTGCCTTGCCTTATTCACTGTTCAGTACTGAGTCACAAAGGGTCTCCCAGGCATCCCACACTGCCCCACATGAGTAACATCCCAACTTTGCCCAGTGTTTTCTGACACTGGTTGCAAGGAGATTCACACAGCACACTACTAAACAAGATTCAGTGACACCAAACAATGCCATAGGCATTGCCTGATTCATGACACACTTTTCAGCATGTACGTGAGGTGGGGAGCGGAAGGGTGCAGGGAGTGATTTAATTCGGAAGTGCTGTGGGGAATACCATAGGCTGTTTTTACCAATCTGCTTGTCAGTTTCCACTACCATCAGTGAAAGGGTCTGAGAGCCAGGGTCATAGCTAAATGGCCTTTTGAATATGCCTGCCACAGGGACTGTGATAACCTGGGGACTCCTTATGATATTGGTTTTGGAAACTGCAGCAGATAAGCAATTTATCTTTCCATTTCATGCCCAAAAGCCTATGGAAAAAGGAAGTAGCATAATAAGCACACTCAGTAATGGATTCTCAGATTCTTAGCTGCTGTAGATGAGCCATATCATCCCTCCCCATTGGTACAGAAAATCAGGAATTAAACTGAGATCTTTTTGTCAATTTCAGTTGTTGGCTTGGTATAGAGTCCCTGGGTTTCAGAGCAGTCACTAAAACATTTTATTGATTTTCTAATGTCTATCACATATTACTCTGCAGGTCACTATCCCCACACTGATCTGATTAAAATCATGTTTCAAAAATTTTCCCATAATGCATTTTCTCTAATGAATCTACTTTGTGAATTTTTCTCAGCATTTAAAAATATTATAAGATTATCCTGATTGACTACATTGTCATTGTAGATTTGACATCATACTAAACACCATGATTGTCTTTGACAATCTATAGGTCTATCTTGGATAGGCATGTACATACAAAGGCGTTCATAAGGGCTAAAGAAGCAATTTCTCATCCAGGTTAATAAGTGAGAGTTTCTCAACCCTTACTGCCAATATTCTCAACTTCAAATCATCCAACGAAACCATTGAAAGGGAAATATATTTATCTAAATCCTAAATGTTTTGTAGACATTGTAGAACATTGTAGAACTCTACATAAAAATATGAAAATATATAACATATATTTGTCTCTAAATCTTCTGAGGTTACTCTTTAAAGTTTAAATATCAAGTTTCTATTTCATGTAATTGCAGGAAGTATGGCATCCTTCAGAGTATTCTGATGATTTCTGAGGGGCTGTTAACTTTTCTGGTGTTTTCCTTTCACATCTCACTCCAAATTCCTATTCCTGGCTCTATCCCTCAGTGGCTTTATGTGATCTCATTTGCAATTGCTGTCCTTACTTCATAACATTTTGTGTCAACTATGGACACAGACCTCTTCTCCTGTATTCCCCAAAGCCTGCTAACGCATAACTTTTATAAGGAATAGGCTTAAAATTTTGAGGATACAGTAGCCCTCCCCCCTTATCTTCAGTTTTGCTTTCCACAGTTTCAGTTAGCTGAGTTCAACCAAGGTCTGAAAGTATTAAATGAACAATTCCAGAAATGAACAATTCATGAGTTTTAAATTCTGCACCATTCTGAGTAATGTGGTGAATTTCCCGTTGTCCAGCCCTGTCTTACCCAGGTCATGAATCCTCCCTTTGTCTGACATCTCCATGCTGTCTCGCTCTCCACCCAAGAGTCACTTAGTAGCCCTCTTGGTTACCAGATCGACTGTCACAGTGTTGCAGTACCTGTGTTCAAGGAATCCTCGTTTTACTTAGTAATGGCCCCAAAGCACAAGCGTAGTGATCCTAGCAATTCGGATATACCAAAGAGAAGCCATAATGTGCTTCCTTTAAGTGAAAAGGTGAAAGTTCTCTACTTAATGAGGAAAGAAAAAAATTGTATGCTGAGGTTGCCAAGATCTATAGTAAGAATGAATTCTCCATCCATGTAATTGTAAAGGGGAAAAAAAAAATTCATGCTAGTGTTGCCGTCACACCTCAGACTGCAAAAGTTATAGCCATGGTGCATGATAAGTGCTTAGTCAAGCTGGAAAAGGTATTACATTTATGGGTAGAAGACATGAACAGAAATGTGTTCCAGTAGAAGACAATCGAGTTCAGTACTATCCAAGGTTTCACCTGCCCACTAGGTGTCTTGGGATGTATCCCCCAAGGTTAAGGGGAGACTACTGTACTGGAGGGTGGATACCTCACAGAAATGAGAACAACTTAAAATTACTTTCAGAATTCACAATTCCTAAGGTTCCAAATCAGTCCCCATTACAAGTAATTTCCTACTGGCCTTTCTCTTCTTAGGTTCCAACCAGTCAAGTTGCTTGGGATTATTCTCAAATTTTCTTTTCTTTTTTAGTTTTTGGAGACAGAGTCTCACTCTGTTGCCCAGGCTAGAGTGCCGTGGTGTCAGCCTAGCTTACAGCAACCCCAAACTCTTGGGTTTAAGCAATCCTTCTGCCTCAGCCTCCTGAGTAACTGGGACTACAGGCATGCGCCACCATTCCCGGCTAATTTTTTCTATATGTTTTTAGTTGTCCAGCTAATTTTTTCTATTTTTAGTAGAGATGGGGGGGGGGTCTTGATGTTGCCCAGGCTGGTCTTGAACTACTGACCTTGAGCGATCCTCCTGCCTCGGCCTCCCAGAGTGCTAGGATTAGAGGCATGAGCCACCGTGCCCAGCCCATTCTCAAATTTTCTTTCAAGCTCTCTCTCCCTTTTTGTATCCATCTTTCTTTCTTTCCTTCCTTCCTTCCTTCCTTCCTTCCTTCCTTCCTTCCTTCCTTCCTTCCTTCCTTCCTTCCTTCCTTCCTTCCTTCCATATTTATTGGGCACCTACTTATGCCATATATTGTCCTAGATGCTGAAGATACAAAAGTTCGTAAGGCGGACACAGTATCTGCCCCCATGGAGATTACATTCCAGTAGAGGAGAGAGAAGAAAATGGAAATAAATAAAATACTTCAACTTTTTACATGTACTATGATGGAAACAAACTAGGGACTGAAAGAATAACTGAGGAGGGCCGCTTTAGGTAGGATGGTCAGAAAAGGGCTCTTGGCAGATGCATTAATAACATTTTTGCTGAGGCTGAAGGAAAAGGAGAAGCTGGTCACATGAAGAATGAGATAAAACTCCACTGCAAGTCTCACTGAACTCCGTCGGGAAACGTGTGAGTATAGTCTGTAAAGTTTTGTTTGTCATAGGAAGAACAAATTGGAAGTAATGTAGATGCCATCATTAGGGGAATGAATTTAAAAACATGTGATGCTACACATCAGTTAAAAGCAATGAGATAGATCTATGGATAGCAATATGAACAGATCTAAAAAAACTTAATGTTTAGTAAAGAAAAAAACCCCATGGTTTGCAATATTTTCAAGGCTACATGTATATTTAAATAAATGACTCCAGGGTAGATTGGACAGGCAATACATTAGACACACTAGAGATGTACTTCTCGGAGTTCTGAAGTTGGCATAGGAGACTACTGAGGCTAAGTGTCCAGTTTCCTTTGTGGGGTTGTTGCCCTTACAATTAAATCCTGGGTCTGATTTTCCACACTATCTTCCCTATGGCTACAGGAGGCCTTCTGATTCTACAGCGTGCTTCAGGTTGGCAGTTGGCTGACCTGAGTTTGTCATTTCCCTTCCTCAAAGCTTTTAGAAGAGTTAACAAAAGGCAGACAACTGCGCAATTCTTATAATTATTATCACCCCCATACTATTCAAGTGCCTCCAGCTACCACATAAGCCAATGTTTTTCCTCCACCCGAATGTTAGCCCAATTCATCACCAGTGAGGGTTTTTTGCAGATCCAAGGGATATACTCTTTTTCTATTTCACCACCTTATTTCCCTCAGAAGCAGTGATAATGGGCATCCTTGCTTTATAGCTGTTTGCAAAGGGAATGTTTCTGACAACCTACAGGTTACATTTGGCAGGCTTCCAAATTAACCCGCCCTGGGGAAGTCTTGTGATTCAGGCAACATCCTGCCCCTGAGCAAAGAATCTTACTGTGAATTCCTCAAATTGTTAATGTACTAATTAATGCATAAACTACTGACATTGAAAAAGATACTATTTATTTCTGAATCATGAAGTTTTGCTGATTATCTTGCATGAAGATATTTTAGCCTGTATGTTACAATCTGTAGCCAATGATTGTAACCTCTGTATTGTCCAGAAACCAGCACCTTGCCAGACACCAAACCTTCCAGTGCCTTGATCTTGGACCTCCCAGCCTGCAGAGCTGTGAGAAATACATTTCTATTATTTATGAATTACCTAGTCTGTGGTATTTTGTTATAGCGGCACAAACAGACTAAGACAGTATGGGAAAGCTATGGCCAGATAGGCCAAATCTGGCTGGCTGACTATTGTTTAAATAAAATCTCATCGGAGCACCGTCACATCCATTCACTTATGTATTGTCTGTAGCTGCTGCCACACTGCAATGGCAGAATCAAAGTTGTGACAGAATGTACAGCCTGCAAAGATGAAAATATTTATCTAGCCCACTACAGAAAAAGTTTGTCAACCGCAGCTTTAAGCCATACAATTTAATATGTTTTTTTCTGTGTATATATTGTATCTCACAATTTAAAAAAAAGAAAGAAAAAAAACCCCTTTGGGCTCTCCACTCATGCTGAGAACATATAGGTAATTTTTATGCCTTCATATAAACAATTCTTCATTTGTATAAAACTAAGCTATTAATTAATATGTACAAATGGTCTTCATGGTGGAGGCTTTCTTTACACACTGGTTTATAATTTAGGAATGGGAATTAGTTGAATCATACTTGAAAAACCTGGGGCCCAACAATCGAGCCTCCTGCCATCATTCCCCTTCCTGATGCTGCAGGCAAATCCCTTGGTTCAAGGAGCACAGCAGGTGGCTGTCTGGGGTCATCAAAGGGGATCTGAAGAATCCTTTCTGTGCTTGAGACATGGTGTTGGAACAGGGAAACACCAGGGTGGATTACTGGAGGCCACTTGCTAGGGGGAAAGGGGTGACCAGGGAAGAGGATGTGTTTCCTACTTGGGGGCATAATACATTTGTAACAGCTACCCTGGAGTTGGTTATAAGGCATGTAAAAGAGCGGAAGTGCCCCAGAGATCTTTGCCTCTCTAGACAGGAGGAGAGGGAGGGGTGTGTGCACGTGAACACGTTCACTGAGAGCAACCGTGGTTCTGTGTGTAAGACGGGGAGGTTGGTGGGTCCTTTGGGAATGATAAGGAGGTGGTAACTACAGCCCTTCCCTGAGTGCACGTGTGTGTATGCATGTGCGCACGTGCGTGTGTGGTGTTACGGTGAACGAAGGGGAAGGGATTCGTCATGGTAATAGACGAAGAGATTATGCAAGGGTGCTGGGGACATCCGCTTGCTTTTTCATCCTTACAACTGTGGTAGATGTGTATTTTTGTTTTTATCGCCTGCTCTGACATCTCCTCCCCCGACCTATTTTGTTAAAATCGTTGCCTTTTTAAGTAGCTGAGGAGGAGCGTGGAGGTAGTGTCATATTGTGAGCTGAGTCACAAGGAACTCGGGCTGCCGGCACATATGGGGAAGCGGTGGCATTCTGAGACGCGGGGATGGGTGTTTCAGAGGGCGAGTGAAGGGAACTCAGTGAGCTCCTCCTGAGAACCAGTTCTGAGCTGGATGGGGATAATTTAGCTCTTTGTGGCATCCTCCCTCATTCAGGCTGCAGCTGATTTTGTGTCCTGATAGCCAATAGCTCACGCCCCCTAGTCTCTGTTCTCCCTCCTGTAGGGTAGAGAGTGCTTTGTAAGAAATATGGGTGGAAGACTGGAAAATACATCTGCTAGTGGGTCATGGGCTTCCCCTCTAGCATACTTGGAGTCCTAGCTGGGTCCCATGCAGGGACGGTCCTTGCTGGTCGCCATCCTTGATGTGAGGTGGCATTATGCACTTGCACCTTATTTTTCCCAAATAATAAGTGCTTCTTATTTAAGAAATGTGGCTGCCTTTTGGCCAAGACCGCTGCTACTGCTGGGCCTCTTCTCCGTGTCCTTACATGCCACATGGCTTGAAGGAGGGGACAGGTCTCTTCAGTGGCCACGTTGTTCCCATGACTTCCATTCTGCTTCCCCAATCCCCAAGCCTGGGCAAGGTTGCCAGGCAGACCTTTTTAAAAAAGAAACTAGATCGACACCAGCAAGTTTGATTATTTATTAAAGAGACATGTTCTCACTTTGTTTCAATGCAAAATGAGTCTAGGAAAAATTATTACTAGTTATTCAGGAACTGTAGTGGAGTGTTGTGATGGCAGCCTAATATTCTTAAGCTTAAGAATATGTAGTCTTCTGATTTCTGTTCTTGTTTATGGGTGTGTGTGTGGGTGCGTGTGCACACACAGTAAGGATTCAGGAAAACACCAGTTTTATCCTGTGGACATAAGTATGTTTAATCAATCACCTTTGCTAGTTGAGATAAAGTGTGGTGGATTACATTATCATTCACTAAATATTCATTTCTTCTGTACCAACATCCATGGAGGAAGTATAATTTCCTGCTCCGTTGGTGCAGGGCTCAGCTACATCACTGGTTTTGGCCGAGGAAGTGTAGGACGAAGCGAGAGTGGCCCTGCGCCCTGAGATATATTGCGCGTTCCACCTGCCCCTCTTATGCTCCTGCCTGTCACCATGAACGGAACATGCCTTGGATAGATACTGGTCCAGGGAGGATGAAAGACTCATGGAGCAGACCTGGACTCAACTCACAGCTTGGAGCCAAACCCAGCGGGGCCTCACCAACATCAACCAAACTCAGCCAAACTGCAGATGTGAGAGTGAGAAATGTTTATAAATGCTTATGTGTGCAACTGAGTTTGGGGTGTTATACAGCATCCTTGTAAAAATAGCTAACTGATGCAGAGTCTTCTAACTGTCCCTAATGTCTACTTTCCCTTACTTCCACAGTAATAATTCTCCTCCCCAACAGTTAGCTACTGATATCACTTAGACAAAAGATTGTATTTTCCCATCTCTTGCAGCTTGAGAAGGCCTTGTTAGTAAATTTGAGGCAATGACAGGTAAGTAGAAATGTTTCTAAATGGAGAAAGTAGGCATCTCTCTTCTCCGACCTCTTCCTGGTGGGCTATAATGCAGATGCGATGGCTATATCAGAGATCCACAGACTAGGGCTTTCTGGCTGCCCAGATGCTTTAAATAAAGTATTATTAGAATATAGTCATGCTCATTCAATTGCATATTGTCTGTACTGCTTTTGTATTACAAAGGTGCAGTTGATTAGTTGCGACAGAGACTTTATGGCCAGCGAAGCCTAAAATATTTAGTATCTGGCCCCTTAAGCAAGAGTTTACTGACTCCTGAGCTAGAGCATGAATTGCCTTCTTGGCCCATAAAGAACCTGAGAAAACAATATACCACAACCTAATGCTCTCTTCCCTGGGGAGTTCCTCCAATATTTAATATTATCTATCTACCTATTTTTAAGTGATAGCTGGAAGAAAGAATCATTATCACTAATTATAGTTTACAATATTTTCTGTGCATGTTAGCCATACACATTTTATTGATACTTGATTGAACTTTTAATTGGGTTTCTTATTAAAGATAATTTAAAAGTGAAACTGGGATTAGGACCTGGGAAGTATATACATTCGAGGGTCTTCCACCTGGGTGACAGTCAGAGGCACAGGCATGAACAGGGTGATGGAGGGATGACGGCAAGGACGGGTGGAGGACAGAGCCTGGTGAGCATCAGAGTTTGTGGGGTGGGAGGAAGAGCCGGTGAGGGTGGCTGAAGAAAAAGAGGACACAGGGTCAGGAAGAAAAGGTAGACTGAAGAGCAGACCTTGGGGGCCGTGTAAGGGAGACAGCTGAGTTGTGTCAAGAGTTGTGTTAAAAGCTAAAGAAAGGACATGTTGGATAGGGAATAAGAAGATATTGGACTAAAAAATTAAGAAGTCCATAGCTATCAGGGAAATGCAAATTAAAACCACAATGATCTACCCTTCCTGCCTCCCAAGAATGGTTAAAATAAAAAAATTGGATAATAATAGGTATCAGCAAAATGTAGAGAAATTAGAACCTTCATACCCTGATGATGAGAATGTAAAATGGTGCAGCTGCTTTGGAAAAGTCTGACAGTTTCTCAGAGGATTAAATGGCTACCATGTGACCCAGCGATTCCATGGTGTCAAGAGAAATGAAAACATATGTTCATACAAAAGCCTGTACATGAATGTTCATAACGTTCATATTATTCATTATAGCCCCACAGGGGAAACGATCCAAATGGCCATCACCTAAGGAGTGGATAAACCAATGTGGCATCCTCGCAATGGAATGTCATTCAGCCACAAGGAGGAACAAAGGGAGTTACAAAGTAGCGCGGGGGAAGCTGTGCTGAGGACGGGGTGCAGCCCTGGGAAGGCTTGAGGCTGCGTGCACAGCAAGAGGAGGCAAGAGGAGAAATCGAGGGAGAGGAGTGATGACTGGTGCCGACGGGGCCGAAGGAGATTCCAGGGCATGTGGAGGTGGCAAGATGAGCTTTTGAAGAGAGCAGAGCCCGGTTTTCTTCCAAAACATGAGAGGAGAGAAGAATACCAGGACTGTATTGAAAACAGGAACCCCATCAGATTTGTTTTTGTAATCTCAGCGTCTAGCTCAGTAAACACTGCCTGTCCATTCACTAACCAGTTAGTGAGGGTGGGCTCTGTGCCAAGTAGCACTCTCATGGCTGGGGACCCAGCAAGGGCCTAGCAGACAGGGCCGGGCTTTCATGGAGCGTGCATTCTAGCTCGAAGGGTAAACAGCGCCCAGGCTGTGGAACAGACAGTGCTCACCAAATGTCCATGAGCTCCTCTGTATTTCCCAGCTTTCCTTGCAGTGGGGCTGGAACCGGGAGAATTGCTGCAGCCAATGCACCGCGGTGTGCATCGTCCGGGCTGGGGCAGTGAAGAGCTAGTGCTCAGCATCCGTCTCTGCTGTTCCGCTGCGGTGACCTGGGACACCACGCGTCCGTGGAGCAGTACCGACCCTTACTGTGTGCAGTGTGCTCTGATGTCTCCTATTGGCTTTGGTGCTCCGTCTCTCCATCTCTTCTTCTATTTCCTTCTCTCGCTCTTTCTTTCAATTGCTGGTCACAACAGGCTGAATTGATTTCGTGAGTCACTAATAGGCTCTTTGGAAAACACTGTTCTAGATCAGCATCTTCAACATTTGATTTGCACATGAATCATAAGGGAGGTTGTTGACACAGGTGCCAACTCAGCAGGTCTGGGCTGGGACCTGACAGTCTACATTCTGCAAACTCCTGCGTGGAGCTGCTGCTGCTGGTTCAAGGGCCACACTTTGAGTAGTAAGGTTCTAGGGGGTATCCCTCTGCCCCCAATAGTGAAATTTTTGACAAAAGTGTATTTCACGGGGGTTATACACACGCAGCTATAACAGATTCACACACATATACACTCACACCCACGTGTCCAGCACACACGTGTGCTCATGGTTGCATGACCCTCTACCCCCTCCCCAGGCACCCTCATTGGTATGGCTCAGCTTAAAGACGAAACATGTTGAAAATGTTCTTAACTAGCGTTCTGATCGTGCGCCATTCACTTGCATCTGGTGAGCGGGTGAACTCACACAGTCGCTCTTGAGAATGGTCCTGGGTGTGTGTGGAGCGAGACAGCAGGGCAGGAAACCAAACCTCCAGTGAGAGTCCAGGGAGCTTGTGCCTGGCAGGGTTCTCGCCGCACTGGCTTGGTGCCAGCCGAGCTCTGTGTACTCACGGGGCACTTTGGGGGACATCAGGAGTAACTCCTGCTTTCTGTTAACTATGCCCTTTGGTTTGAAAATTCTAAATAAAGATCATCTCCTCTGTGTCTGTTAACACAGTGCTGCCGGTCCCATTGCATCCCAGCCTCGTGAATCCTCTGCCCTCATTGCAAGCCCCACAGACTTGTTTATCATTATCTTTGGCACGGTTGTTGTTTGCGTGACAACACATCAATGTGTTTGCTAATGGCGATGAATCTCTGGGAATTAATTGTATGAAAACACAAGCTTTACACAGAGAAGAGTAGTATTAATGCTGATACATGAATCATCAGTATTAATACTGTCGAAGTCAGAGTTAATTGTACCTCCACTACATGGTAAGTAATATCTGCAGGACAGCATTTTAGTGCTTTGATGGGGGAACTTTCATATTTAAAGTCCTATTTACTAACTGAAGTTTATTATAAGAGTAATGTTTACAAGTAAACAGAACCTTTCTTCAAAGATTTGCTGTTAAGGAATGCCGGCAGTCCTTGAACATCCTCTGATTTGGCGTTGTAAATGCCTTACAATTCCCATCTACTGTTTTTCAAAGTACTTAAAGGAAATGAACTATATAAGCCTTGAAAGATACTAAGCCTTGAAAGAATTTTTACAAATTATTAAACTGACTTTCTGAAAGTGGGGCAAGACATGAGTGAACAGATCACAGAACAGTGGAACTAAATCTCATGCGTAAATCCCAGCTGCCCAGCTCTCAGCCATGCAGGGACACCTGCTTACTGTACCCACCTGAGAGCCACAGAAATATGATAGGGATCAAATTTTCTCTCTTATCATGTTAAAGACACAGTATAAAAAGTATTTGTTTTTCAAAACCACTTTATTGAAGTATAATTGACATGTAGAAGATGGTACATATTTAATTTCACAACTTGGCGAGTTTGAGGATAAGAATACATTCATGAACCCATCTCCACCACCAAGGCCACAGACATACCACTTACCTCCTAAAGTTTCCTTTCATCCTCACTATCATTATTATTATTATTTTGTGGTAAGAACGCTTAACAGAAGATCTACCCTCCCAGCAAATTTTAAGTATCCAGTATAGTTTTGTTAGCTAGAGGCACAACGCTGTGTTAGATCTCTAGAATTTATTCATCTTGCATAACTGAAACTTTGTACCTTTGACCTTCACTTCCCATTTCCCCCTTCCCCCAGGCCCTGGCAAACCACCACTCTACTCTCTTCTTCTGTTAACTTGACCTTTTAGATTTCACGTATAAGTGAGATCACACAGTATTTATGTTTCTGTGTCTGGCTGATTTCAGTTAGCACAGTGTCCTCTGGGTTCAGCCGTGTTGTCCCAAGTGGCAGAATTTCCTTCTTTTTTTATGGCTGAACAACATTCCATTGCGTGTATACCACATTTCTTTAGCATTCACCTGTTTATGGACACCAGCTGTGTGCACATCTTGGCTGTTATGAATAATGCCACAATGAACACGGGAGTGCAGATGTCTCTTCAGTTTAGAGTCCATTGGATGAATAACCAGCAGTGGCATTGTTGAATCATGTGGTAGTTCTATTTTTAATTTTTCGAGGAACCTCTATACTGTTTTCCATAGTGGTTGCACCCATTTACATTCCTGCCAACAGTGTACCATGATTCCCATTTTTCCACATCCTCACCAACACTTATCTTTTGTTGCTTTTTTAACAGTCAATAAGAAGCAAGGTGATACCTCATTGTGGCTTTACTTTACATTTCCCTGATGGTTAGTGATACCGATCACCTTTTCATATACTTATTGGCTTTTTGTATATCTTTGAAAAAAGTCCTAACCCCATTTTTAAATTGGGTGTTTTTTTTTTTTTTGCCATTGTTATTGCCATTGGTTTTTTTTTTTTTTTTTTTTTCCTTTTTTTTTTTTTTTTTTTTTTTTTTTTTTTTTTTTTGCCATATATAAGTTTCTTATATGTTTTGGGTATTAACCCTTTATCAGATGTATGATTTACAGATAGTTTCTCCCATTCTGCAGGTTGTCTTTTCATTTTGCTTGCTATTTCTTTTGCTGTGCGGAGCTTTTTACTTTGAGGTTATCCCCCTTGTTTATTTTTGCATCTGTTGTGTGTGCTTTTGGTGTCATATCTGAACAATCTTTGCCAAGACCAATGTCAAGGAACTTTTCCGTTATGTTTTCTTCTAGGAGTTTTACAATTTCAGATCTTACGTTTAAGCCTTTAATCCATTTTAGCTGATTTTTGTGTATGGTCTAAGATAAGAGCCCAGTTTCATTCTTTTGCGTGGGGATATCCAGTTTTCCAAACACCGCTTACTGAAGAGATTGTCCTTTCCCTATCTCATTTCTTGGGGCCGTTGTTGAAGATTAGTTGGCTGTATGTGCGTGCGTTTCTTTCTGGGCTTCTTCTGAGCCACTGGTCTTTGTGTCTATTTTTATGCCAGTACCATACTGCCTTGATGACTATAGCTAAAGATCGTGTATTAACTTACTCTTCACTGAAAGGAAGCTTCACAGTGTTATTGATAATTAAGGCATAGAATTTTAGTTTACCAGAATAAACTCCTGAAAACCAGAATCATGGGAAAGTATAAACGGATGGGTTTCTCCCTTACAGAGCTTCTGTGTCTGACCTGGGACCATGACCAGGTTAATTTCTATTTATGCTAAACAGTGTTATGAAGAGACTCTCCTCAGTTCAATACTGTTTCTTGCCCCACAATCCGTCTTTTGTTTCTTTTCACTATTTAGTTTAACAATTATTTTTGTTTCCAGATTCCCCACTCTTCCATTCTTCCAAAAGATAAACACGTGCAGACATCTAGCAGTTTCTTCTCAAATGCCTTCAACGAGAAAGATGAGCAGGAGGAAAGGAAAAGGACAACAACCACACCCTGTCCTGCCCTTGTTGGATGAAGAACGTGGGAAATATAAGCCATGCACATCTAATGAAGGCAAATATTTTCCTGCTTTTCTTGTCCCTAGTCATTTATGTGTCTGCTGGCAAGAGTCTGATGCGCACAGCGCATGCGCATGGAACGTGCACCTGCAACTCTGAGGAAAGCCTGCTCCCCTCTGCACTAATCCAGGGTGCTTCAGCCCATGTTTGAAACCAGCGTTAGGTATGGCTTTGTGTTCCAAACTGATTTGGCAGCCAGAACTCCTTGTCAGTGATCAGCCTATTTTAGTGGCATAAGGAATCCAGTAAAATAGAACCCTGAATCCAAATCCTAATGAATCACAGCAAAAATTAATACAGATCCTAAACCTAAAAATACTTGATCACCACCTTGTGGCCATGACACCACATGCCTATAAACTATGGCAAACACTGAAATCCTGGAGCAGTCAGAGGCATGAGAAGAGGAAGGTCGCCCACAGCCAGCGACAAACACACGGCAGAGCCACACGGTTCTGCCTCCAGGACGATGAGTAGTGCGTGCGCTTCTCCAAAGCTGCCCCAGTGAGGCATGGACTTCCCAGCAGACAGGCGTGCTGACAGGTGCATGTTCAGACACACAGACATTCAGACAGGCAGACAGACGTGCAGACAAGCAGACTTCTGACAGATGGAAAGATGTTTTGACAGACAGGTGTTCAGACATATGAATGTTTAGACGGACAATCAGACACATGCAGAGATGTTCAGACAGATGGGTGTTTTGACAGACAGGCATTCTTAGAGGACATTCAGATAGACAGATATTGGACAGATGGACAGGAAAGAACCTTCAGATAGGTGGACATTCAGGAAGATGGGCATTCTGACAGATGGGAGTCCAACACATGGACATTCAGACAGATGATCCTCAGATAGATGGATGTTCCGACAAATGAAAATTCAGACACACGTATGAATGGAGAAGTGGATAGGTGTTCAGAATGATGGGCAGCAGATAGACAGACCTTCACAGAGATGGACATTCAGATCAAAGGTCAGATGTTCAGACAGATATTTGGACAGATGCCCAGATGTGCCGACAGATGTTTACACAGATGGCTGTTCAGGCAGAACAACGTTCAGACAGATGGACAAACATGCAGACTGAAGGACTTCTGGACACGTGGATAAACATTCACACAGATGGATGTCCAGACAGACAGAGTGGATATCTTGTAGACTTAATCCATCTGTATGTCCTTCTGGACATTTCCACGGGTGGACAAATGTTCAAACAGGTGTTCTGGGAAAGGGCACGCCAGTGTACAGAACTTCCGATAGATGTTCAGACAAATGGCTGTTCCTACAGACTAAAATTTAGGCAGATGGCGTACATACTGACAGACAAACATTGGGACAGACAGACAGACATTATAAAAGAAGGAAAGTCAGATAAATGGACATTTGGACAGACAGACAGACATTGGGGCAGATGGCATTCCAGTGGATAGGTATGCCTACAGAAGATGTTCACACCAGCTGGACACTCAGATAGATGGATTGATATTTAGACACATGAACATTCTGACAGATATTCTCACAGATGGATGTTGGGACAGGCAGACAAATGGACAGATATTCAGAAGAATGTCTGGAAAGACAGGTATTCTGACAGATGGGCATTTTGACACCTGCGTTTTCAGAGGTGGACTTTCCAATAAATGGATATTTCGATGGGTTCATATTCAGACAGATGAAGAGGCTTTCAGACAAATGGATGTTGAGACAGACAGAGATATGAACAGATGTTCAGATAAATGAATGTTCAGATAGATGGACAGACATTCATGCTATGGACATTCAAGCAGACAGATGTTCAATCATTCAGACACATGGACAGATGTTCATATAGACAAATGTTTAGATTTACAGACAAATGATTAGAGAGATCTTTGGACAGTTGGACAGACATTCTGACACACATTCTGACACATGGGTATGCTGATATACAAAACTGACAGACAGATGTTCAGACAGACGTTTGTACAGACTAACAGACGTTCAGACAGACAGATGTTTAGACACACAATCAGAAGTTCAGACAAACCAACATTCTAACAGACATTCAGACATTTTAACAGACAGATGGTCAGACAGATGGACTTTGGGATTGATGGACAGATGTTCAGATGTTCCAATAGACCAACATGCTTTCAGAAAGATATTCAGATAGATGGATGTACAGGCAGGCAGGCATTCTTATAGATGGACATTTTGACATACAGGTGTTTCAACTCATAGTGTTCAGACACATGGACAATTGTATATGACAGATGTTCAGACTGTTGAACATTTGAACAAAACAACAGATGTTCAGAGACACGGACATATGTTCAGAGTAACAGACATTCACATATGTGAACAGACTTTCAGTTGGACATTTGGACAGACTGACAGATATTCAGACAGACGGGTGTTCAGAGAGATGGACAGACATTTAGACAGATGGACCTTCCTGCAGACAGATGTGCCAACAAATGGACATTTATACATACAGATGTTCAGACAGGCATACAAATGTTCTGACAGACATTCATATAGAAAGATATTTTCTGACAGGTGAATGCTTTGATTGATGGGTGTTCTGACAGATGGGCAGAACTTCAGACAGATATATGTTCACACATATGAGCATTCTGACAGGTAGTTGCTTGAAGAGATGCACATTCAAACAGATGGACACTGGGGTAGATGGATGGTTTGACAAATGTTATGACAGTCATGCATTCTAATGGATGAATATTACACCCGATGGATATTGTGACACACAAACATTCAGCCATATGGATGATTGGGCAGAAGGATAGATGTTCACACTGAAGGACATTGGAAAAAACGGACACATGGACAGATGTTCAGATACACGGACCTTCCGGCAGATGGACCTGCTGACGGATGAATAAAGACCTCTATTGAAATAAAAAATAAAAACAACAACAAAAAGAAACAAGACCTATATTGAGACAGATGAATATTCTAAAGGATGAACTGACATACCAACAGAATGGATGACACATGGATGATCAGACAGAGGGCAAACTTCAGACCATTGGATGTTTGGACAGACAAACATGATCAGACAGAAGGATGTTTGGACAGACTGATAGATGTTCTGTCAGAAAGGTATGCTGACATATGGACATTGAGATACATGGAGGACATATCTCTGACCATGTAAATGTCTGTCTGAATGCTTGTGGGAATACACTTTGGGGAATATGTTCTGTCAAATTGCCTCAAATGCTCATCCACTAGAATGTCTGTCTGATCATCTGTCCTTCTGTTTGTCCATCTGTCTAAATGTCTATCTATTGAAACATCTGCCCATCTGTTGGAAGGTCTGTGTCTGAGCATTCGTCTGTTGAAACATCCATTTTTCCATCTGTCTGTACATCTCTCCAACTGTCTGAATGTTCATCTGTCAGAACATCTGCTGTTGGTATGCCCATCCGCAGGAATGTCCATCTGCCAGAAGAGATGTGCATTTATACACATGTCCATCTCTCTGAGCATCTGCCCCTCTCTCCAAACATCCATCCATCCGTAGGTCTATCCACCTGCCTGAATATCTATCTGAAAGTCTATCTATATAAACATCTGTCTGTCTGAATATCTATCCATCTGTCTGATCATCAATCTGTTGGAACATCCATTTATTAAAAGTTCCGTTAGTATGAACATTTGCCCTTCTGTCTGATTGTTCATGTGACTAAATATCTGTGTGTCAAAACACCCATGTATCAGAACACTCCTATGCTGGAATGTTCATCTATCTGAATATCTGCCTATCTATCCAAACATCTGTCAATCTAAACATCTTTCTCTCTTTTTAGTTGTACATGTAGCTGAATGTCTGTGTGTCATGCCAGAGCGGCATGGTTCCCATCAATTCCTGCTCACCCTTGGTGTGATTCTATTGTAGGAAAGCCCCTAGTGGCCTCTCTTTCTAACATCCTGGCACAACATAGACCAGTATTGGTGACAGCCACCTTTTACTTGTATCAAGGGTTTGCTATATGCTGGGCACTAGGTGAAACATGGAACAGCCTCAACTAAGGAAAACCTTACAAGACACTAGGAGGAGGGGCCGCTGCATGGATGCAGAAACCTGGGCCTCAGGGAACAGAGTGCCATGTTCAAGATCACACTGGGATTGGGGGCTCCAAACTCAGTTACACTCATGCCACTAGGACCTGCCAAGTGGGGATGCGATCTCATGTGTCACAGGAGGCTGTCTGTCTGGGGGTGAAGATGATAAGCAGACTTCAGCCCAGGAAGAAAGCAGGCAGATGCCAGCCAGAGCAGGGACCCATGGGCAGGAATCTCCAGGCCAGCTGGTCAGTGTGTGCCGGGTGTTAGCTACTCTCCCCGCAAAACAGGTCCCAGGCAGGATCATTGCAAGAGATTTGGAAATAACAGAAATAGAGAAATAACCGAGACAGAGACAAAGTGCAGTTTAAAGTGATGGGGGAGTCAGGGGTTCTCCAGCATTCCCATGAGCTGTGAGGTCCTGAATGAAATCCCGCATCAGTACTTATTGTTACAGCAAATAGCTGTCCTTGGTTAAAGAATTAGTGTACAGCTCGTTCTTTGAGGTTTCCAGGGGACCCTTACCTAATTCTGTCTACAAGAATAGACGGTTACAAAATTTTTCTAAGATAAACATGTTAAGCCCTAAGTTAGTAACAGACCTAGCTGAGCATACAAATTAAAGATAAAATGTATAAAATGAGAACACTGAGTCTGTGTACTACTTTAATCTACTTCTCTACACACAGAGGCATGTAGTCAGAAGTGAAGCAGGAATAGCCTTGAAGTTTAGGATAGTTCCAGCTGCATGTTATCTGCTGGGCAGGCATTTTAATCAGCTTCTCCACCAAGGACCCAAACTGAGCTTCTGCCGTACAAAAAAGCTCAAGGTGATGGCTGGCAGCAAAGAAGAAATGCTGCTGTGCAGACATCCTTTGACAATACCTGTCTTTGTTGGAAGCACCTTCTATTCTGTGAAGTAACATGTCCACAGATTCCTTCAAGGCAAAGCCCTGCAAAACCCCTGAAACCTTTCACGTTGCTTAGCCTATTTTCCCAACAAGTGTGGGCAGAGGAGGGGTCAGAATTCACCCCATGTGTATGTTGCCCGTCACCAGAGAGGAAGCTGCTGGAAGGAGCTGCACAGCCAGGTGCGCCTGGTCCTGGGAAGAGGAGGGAGCACAGCAAGGGCTCCTCTGGCAGCCAGTCAGTGCTCTGCCTGTCCTACCATGGCAGCACCACACTGCAATCAGAGTGCTCTTAAAACAAATTCTGACACATGCTCCAACATGGATGAACTTTGAGGACATCACACTAAGTGAAATGAGCCAGTCACAAAAACACAAATACTGTATGATTCCACTCACACGAGGTATCTAGAGTAATCAAACCCATAGGGACAGAGAGTAGAATGGTAGCTGCCAAGGGCTGGGGGCCAGGGGACTGGGGATTAGTGTCTAATGGGGACAGAGTTTCAGTTTTGCAAGATGGAGAAGTTCTGGAGATGGATGGTGGTGGCAGATGCACAACACTGTGAATGTATATTTACTATTGAACTGTGCACTCAGAAATGATGAAGATGATAAATTTTATGTTATGCATTTTTTTTTACTTTAATACAAAATATTACCACTACTACTGGTAAAATCATATCACATCCCCAATCCCCCCTGAGGCTTCTCACACCTAGGAAATCTGAAACTCCTCACCATGTGTATTAGTTTCTGAGGGCAGCTGTAGCAAAGCACCACAGACCGGGTGGCAAACATGGAAATTTATTGTCTAACCATTCTGGAGGCTAAAAGCCCAACATAAAGGCCATGGCAGGGCTGTTTCCTTTTGTGAACTGTGAGAGGGAATTTGTTCCATGCCTCTTGCCTAGCGTCGGTGGTTTGCTGGCAAGCTTTGCCATTCCTTGGCTTCTAGAAGCAGCACCCTGATCTGATCTCTGCCCTTATGTTCACATGGCGTTCTCCCTGTCTCTCTCTAGATTTCTTCGTTTTATAAGGACACCAGTCCTTTTGGATTAGGGTCCACCCTGCTGACCTCATTTTAACTTGATTACCTCTGCAAAGACCCTGTTTCCAAAGAAGGTCATATTCCGCAGCACTGGGTGTTGGGACTTTGGCATATAAATCTGGGGGCGAGACAATTCAACCCACAGCACCATGGCCCTGCACAAGGTGACCCCTGCTGGCCTCTGACCTCCTTTCTTATTGCTCTTCCCTCCACTGCAAAGCAGCCACACTGGCTCCTTGCTCGTCCCCAAATACGCCCGACGCTCTTGTCCTCGGTCCCTTTGGAAAATAATTCCTGCAGTGCGCGGATGCATCTCATCTCGCTGTTTGCCATAGTGACACCACGAAGGATGGCGAGCATCATCCCAATGTGAAAGTGCCTCTTCTGATTCACTGCTGTCCCAACTTTCCCATTCATGGAGAGCTTTGTGAAGTGCAGGGACTTATTGAATTGTAATTCCACTAGTTTATACACTTGTTTCCAATACCGTTCCTTACAAAAAAAATTTTAAAAATACACTTGTTAAGTAGTTTCCTCTTTTTCATGTGTTCCTTCACTTATTCAACAAATATTTGCTGCGTGCCTGCTACTTGCCAGGCAACCTGCACATGCTTGGGACTCACTGATGAACAGCACAAATCTCTTTCCTCTTCGAGCTTACATCCTAGCAAGACAGACTGGAAACAGCACAAACCAGCCGTGAGCACAGTGCAAAGGCTGTTAGTGGTGGTGAGGTCCTGGGCAGGGAGGAGGAGCTGCAAAGCGGGGCTGAGAACATGAGAGTTGGTTTCAGGGATAGCATTGAGATGGCGGTCAGAGAAGGCCTGGTGGAGGAGAGAGCTGAGAAAAGGTTTGGAGACAAGGAGTGAGCCAAGGAGATACCCAGAGGAATAGCACTCTGGCTGAAGAGACTTTTGGAGCAAAGGCTTTGGTGAGGAGTTTTCCCCGGTGTGCCTGGGGCACTGTGAGGGGGCAGCATGGCGAACGAAGTGAACAAGGGGAGGATAGCAGAAGAGCGATTCAAAGGCAACTTGGAGCAGAGCGATGTGAGGGCTTCAGGTTTCGTGCGACGTAAATGGAGAGATTGCAGAACTCTGACCACATCGTGAAATAGACTAGGGGACAAAGGCAGACCCAGGAGGACCCACTGGGAGATTGTTACAGAGTGCTGGGGGGAATGGTGTGGCTTAAACCGCAGTAAGAGCAGGGAAAGTCTTGGGAAGAGAAATATCTGGAAGTCTGAGCCATCTGCATTCTTTTACAGATTGGACGTGGGCTGTGAGAACACAAGGAGTCAAGGATGTCTGTAGGCAGAGCAGCTGAAAAGGCAGATTTGCCATCGACTGGGGTGGGAAAGCTGTGGCCAAGCAAAGCGGGTTTGCTGGGGAAGAGCCTCAGAGCTCTGGCTGGGGCTGGGTTTGAGATGTCTCCCAGAATCCAAGTGGAGATGTCACAGGGATTTCTGGCTTGAGCTGAGTGAGACTGGACATCATCGTCAGCAGTGAGAACAGTAGCAATGACAACAATAGTTTTGCGGACACTTAGCTCTTGTGGTGGCATGTTCCACACAGCCTTCCTGACTGAGCTGATTTGGGAGCAGGTCACCATCCCCCTGTACAGACGAAGACTTCAGGGCACAGGGAGGGGAAGGGAAACAAGCTTGTGCAGACCTGGGACTAAAAACCAGTTCTTCTGATCCTGTCTCCATCTCCTGCTTCTTCCTGACACACAGGGTGTTCTCTGATCAAACAGAACCCCCGTTCCCTGAACATATGCTGTATCTTCCCACTCTGCCAAGAATATCTGCTCACACCCCAACTTCCTTCTAACAGAGCCCACTTCAAGTGCTACCTCCTCTTCATGTGGGCACCTTCCACTTTCTCCTCTGAGTGCGCCAGTCACTCCCTTGATCAGCCTGGGCTCAGACTCCCTGAGGTTCCTTTGGGGCAGGGCACACCCTCTGATTCACGCCCAGCCCCAGCTGTTCTTCCTGCTGTGTACTCACAGTGGGAGTCACTCAGTGTGTCTGGATGGATAAGGGAAGGGGCTAGTGCATGCCATACTCAACAACCAATGGTTGGGACACTCTAGAATTTGTAAGAACATGTTTATTTATTTATTCATGAGTTTGCAGATATTCTTAGCCATTTTGAAACACTAACCTCTTAAAAAGGTAAGTGCTGAAAAATCTCTTGCCAGAAAACTGCACATACACATGAAATATGCAGATAGTTTCAAGAGGGTTATGGATTTCAACCCACCTGCATTCCTTGAACTGCAGGTTAAGCATCCCTCTCTGTCCGTGTGCCGCAGAGCTGGGGATGCAATCCTGGCTAAAGCATCATCCCATCTACACTTCAGTGCACCCAGTGAGTGAGAGTTCAGTCTGTCTTAGATAAAAATATTCACAATCACTACACAGCTTCTTACCACATTTTCCTCCCACAGGGCATGTGAGGAGGAGTCCAGCTTATGTGATCTCTGGGCAGTGAAGGTGAATCTCTGTTCTCATAAAAAATGTTCTCTGCCTCATCTGGAGTTCAGCGATTTGTGGGCTTTCCATGGCTGATGTGTTTAGCAGTTGCCTGGATTTTATTAATAGCATGATGCCTAGAGTGTGGTTTTTGCAGACTGCCTGACTTTCAGAAGTATTGGTCTATCATGGATTGGCCGGACTTCAGAAGTGTGTGTACTGGCAAAAAACAAACAAACAAACAAACAAACAAACAAACAAACAAAGAAACCCCCCCAATCCCCCCAAAACTATTATCGAGAGATTAGGGAGGGTTTTTAACTAGTTCAGATAATAATCTGTTGCTATGGCAAAAGGAAAATTAGTCCTTTCCTAGGACGACAGAAATTTGTTATTCCCAGAGCTAAGCAAATCCTCAGAAAAGCAGAGTGGAATGTCTCACCGTGTTTTGGCACTTAAGAGATGAAAGTCTGCTGAGAAGAGGGCTCTGAGGACAAAATGTGAGAGTTGAACGTCCTAGATGGAATGCTGAATTACACTGTTGATCACAAACATGCTTTTTCCCTGGAAACGTTTGTGTGTTTGGCACCAGCCGGAGGCCAAGTCCCTGAGTCTGGCCCGGGAAGAAGGCTCAGGCAGGAGACAGAGGAGCAGCAGGGCTCTCGACGTGCCAGGGGTGGAAGCCAGACAGTGCCGTGGTGGTCTCCATATGGGGGTTTGCCAAATGCAGAAGCGGCATAGGGTGGAAAGATAAAGAGCTGAGTCTAAATTCTCTCTAAAGCCAAGCAAAGATTCACACATTCCCTCAGCCCCAAGGAAACAAAAATGCACCATACTATCAATTATAAAAGCTCAGCAAGGCCAAACCTGAAGAACGGAATGAAGCAGACGCAGACTGAACCTTGTCAAAACTACAGCAAGCCTTGACTCAGCTCAGTCTGTATTTAATTAAGATGATCACTTCTCACTCTGTCTACCTAGCAGAAGAAAAGCAGACTCTCTGGTGGAAGATAAAGACATCTGGAGTTATGACAATTTTTCCTGCACAATTCCCAGTGCACCAGTGAATATCACGGGAATGCAAAGAGACAGACCGTGAATAAAAACCAAGAGAATAAAAACAGACTTACAAGCAGATGCACAGGGCATCTAGACATTAGCATAAGAAGAAAGGGACTTTTTAAAAATTTCAGAATATTATGAGGGTACAAACATTTTGGTTACATGTAATGCCTTTGCCTCACCCAAGCCAGGGCTAGAAGCGTGCCCTTCCCCCTATACAGTGCGCTCTGTCCACATTAGTTGTGAGTTTACCCCCTCCTCCCACCTGATCGACACCCAGTGAGTATTACTACCACGTGAGAACTTTAGTGTTGGTCAGTTAGTATGAATTTGATGGCGAGTCCATGTGGTGCTGTTTTTCCATCCTTGTGATAGCTCACTTCGAAGGATGGGCTCCGCCTCTATCCAGGATAATGTAAGAGGTGCTAGATCACCATCGTTTTTGTAGTTGAGTAGTACTCCATGGTGTACATATACCACATTTTATTAATCCACTTGTATTGATGGGCACTTGGGTCGTTTCCACATCTTTGCAATTGTGAATCGTGTTGCTATAAACATTTGAGTGCAAATGTCTTTATTATAGAATGTCTTTTTTTCCTTTGGGTAGATGCCTAGTAGTGGGATTGCTGGATCAAATGGTATTTCTATTTTTAGCTCTTTGAGGTATCTCCCAATTACTTTCCATGGGAGTCGTACTAATTTGCAGTCCCACCAGCAGTGTTAGGGTGCTCCTATCTCTCCACATCCACGCCAGCATTTGTTGTTTTGGAACTTATTGATAAAGGCCATTCTCACTGGAGTTAGGTGATATCTCATGGTAGTTTTGATTTACATTTCCCTAACGATTGAAGATGTTGAGCACTTTTTTATATGCTTGCTGACCACTAGTCTGTCTTCTTTTGGAAAGTTTCTGTTCATGTCCTTTGCCCATTTATTGATGAGGTTGTTTGATTTTTTTCTTGTTGATTTTCTTAAGTTCTATATAGATTCTTGTTATCAGCCCTTTATCGTATGTGTAGAAAGCAAATATTTTCTCCCATTCTGTAGGTTGTCTATTTGCTCTAATGATAATTTCCTTGGCTATGCAGAAGATTTTTAATTTTATCAGGTTCTATTTATTTATTTTTGTTGCTGCTGTGATTGCTTTGGGGGTCTTCTTCATAAATTCTTTGCCTAGGCCAATGTCTATAAGAGTTTTCCCAACATTTTCTTCTAGAATTCTTAAGGTTACACACCTTAGGTTTAAATCTGTTATCCATTGTGAATTGATTTTTGTAGGAGGTGAGAGGTGGGGATCCAGTTTCAATCTTCTGCATGTAGTTATCCAGTTTTCCCAACACTATTTATTGAATAGAGATTCTTTTCCCCAATGTATATTTTTGTCTGCTTTGTTGAAGATTAGATGCTCTAGAACAAGTGGGTCTAACAGTCATTTATAGAACATTCCACCCAAATAAAGCCTAGTATACATTCTTCTCATCAGCTCATGGAACTTTCTGCAAAATCAATCATGTCCTAGGCCATGAATCAGATATCAACAAATTAAAAAAAATAGAAATTATACTATGTATCTTCTCAGACCACAGTGTTATAAAGTTAGAGATAAATTCCAACAGAAACACTCACCACTTCACAAAGTCATGGAAATTAAACAATCTATTGCTGAATGACTACTGGGTCAAGGAGGAGATCCAGATGGAAAGCAAAAGATTCTTTGAACTAAATGATAACAGGGACACAAGTTATCAAAATCTGTGGGATACAGCAAAAGCATTCCTGAGAGGAAAACTAATAGCATTAAATGCTGACATCCAAAAGACAGAAAGCTCAAAAATCAACAAACTAATAAACCATCTCAAGGAACTGGAAAAGGAAGAACAAATTATTTCTAAACCTAGCAGAAGAAAAGAAATAACTAAGATCAGAGTAGAATTAAATGAAATTGAGAACAAAAGAACTATACAGAAGATCGATAAAACCAAAAGTTGGTTTTGCAAAAAGGTAAACAAAATTGACAGCCCTCCTGCTAGATTGACAAGAAATAGAAGGGAAATGACTCTAATAAACTCAATTAGAAATGAAAAAAGAGAGGTCACCACAGATATCATGGAAATAGAAAACATTATCTTTGAATACTATAAAAAACCATATGTCCCAAACCTACAAAATTTGGAGGAAATAGACAAATTATTGGAAATACACAACCTCCCTAAGCTCAATCAGGAGGAAATAGAACTCCTGAATAGACCAATATTAAGCACAGAAATTGGAGCAGCAATTAAAAACCTTCCAACAAGGAAAAGTCCTAGAAGTAAAGGAGAATGAGAAAAAGATGGAAACAATAATTATAGAAATAAGAAGGAAAATATCCTGTAGGAGCAGGAGCTGTGAGCTGGCTGTCTCCTTGATGCTGAACGGGTGTGGAGGAAGGAAAGCTGAGTTCGACCCAGCGGAAAGCTGTCTGGTCAGAGCCCGAGAAGTTGAAGCAAACAGCCACAGCTCCAGTGACTGCAGTCATGTAGGAGGTCTGGGAATGTTCTTTGAACAGAGCATTCTCAAAATATAGAGATTGGGGAGTAAATGGTCACCTGTTTCCTGCCCTTGAGTTCCCTCTTGAGTTGTACGAATAAAAGCAATGTGTGCACCAAGGATGGGGCTCTTTGCTCTTAGAGCATCGAGTCCCCTCGCCCATTTGTCCTGATAATTGGAGATTTTGTCTTTATTTCTGTGGAGCCGCTTGGTTTTGGGTTCCCTGTGCTGAGCTGGACTCAGCAATACTCATAAGGCCCTTCTAGTTTTCCTGTCTCACCTAAGGGGGAAAAAATGAAACAAAACTGAGACGCTTTGTGAAGGTAACAGCCCAGGGCTACAGGCTCACTAGAAGATTGAGACCTAATCATAAGACTATACCTAAGAGTTACATGCTATGAGACTGTCGGAGGCTTCCTCTCCCCAACTTTACCATCACATCAATCAGGCTCCTGTGGAATAACAAGGGGCTACAACTGAAAGAACTGTGTGCCTCTGACATTATTTAAGAATAGATCTCTAGGGAAACCCAAAAATAACAGGGGAGGCAAAAAAAGGACAACAGAGGAAGTTTTAGCCTTTAATGCCTGCAGAAAACAATAAATACAACTTCGCCCCCAGCCAGATAGGCACAAAACCTCATGCCAAAGTCCTATCTACCTCAGTTCCTTTAACCCAGGACATACTGTCTGGCTTTTAACAGAAATTATAGAGCATGCCAAAAGACAAAAATAAAGCTTTTAAATAGGACAGGCAATAGATGAGACTCAGATATGTCAGCAATGTTAGAATTATCAGACCAAAATTTAAAACAACTATGATTAATATCTAAGGGATCTAATGGAAAAAGTGGACAAGTTGCAAGAATAGTTAGGTAATGTAAGCAGAGAGATGAAAACTCTAAGAAATAATCAAAGGAAAATGCTAGAAACAAAAACACTGTAACAGATATGGAGAATGCCTTTGATGGGCTCACCAATAGATTGGTCATTACTGAGGAAAAAAAATCAATGAGTTTGAAGAAATGTCAATAGAAACTTCCCAAACTAAAACGCAAAGAGAAAGAAAGAATGAAAAAGATAGAACAGAATATTCAAGCACTGTGGGACAATTACAAAACATGTAACACACAAAAAAATGAAAATACAAGAAGGAGAAGAGGGAGAGAAGGGAATTTTAGAGGTTCTTTGCTAATGAAATCTTCATGGCTATAAGTTCCCCTCTAAGCTCTGTCTTAGCTGCATTTCACAAAATATTACTAATTTTCTTTGTGTTTTCTTCTTTGACTCATGGATTCTTTAGAAATATGTTGTTTAATTTCCAAATATTTAGGATTTTTCCTAGATACCATCTTGTTTTTTATTTCAATTGAATACTGTCTAGTCAGACACATACTCTGTAGGATTTCAATCTTTTAAAATCTATCAAAACTTTTTTTTATTTCAACATATTATGGGGGTACAGATGTTTAGGTTATGTATGTTGCCCTTACTCCCCCTCCCCCCTAAGTCAGAGCTTCAAGCGTGTCCATCCCCCAGATGGTGCGCATCACACTCATTATGTATGCATATACCCATCCCCTCCTTCCCCCTCCCACCTGCCCAACACCAATAAATGTTATTCTTATATGTGCACTTGTGTGTTGATCAGTTAATACCAATTTGATGGTGAGTACATGTGGTACTTGTTTTTCCATTCTTGGGATACTTCACTTAGTAGAATGGGTTCCAGCTCTATCCAGGAGAATACAAGAGGTGCTATATCACCATTGTTTCTTAGAGCTGAATAGTACTCCATGGTATACATATACCACATTTTATTAATCCACTCATGTATTGATGGACACTTGGGTTGTTTCCAAATCTTTGCAATTGTGAATTGTGCTGCTATGAACATTCGAGTGCAGGTGTCTTTTTTATAGTGACTTTTGTTCTTTTGGGTAGATGCCCAGTAATGGGATTGCTGGATCAAATGGTAGTTCTACTTGTATCTCTTTAAGGTATCTCCATATTGCTTTTCGCAGAGGTTGCACTAGTTTGCAGTCCCACCAGCAGTGTATGAGTGTTCCTATCTCTCCGCATGCACGCTAACATTTATTGTTTTGGGACTTTTTGGTAAAGACCATTCTCACTGGAGATAAGTGATATCTCATTGTGGTTTTGATTTGCATTTCCCTGATGATTAGAGATGTTGAGAATTTTTTCATCTGTTTCTTGGCCATTATTCTGTCTTCTTTTGAAAAGTTTCTGTTCATGTCCTTTGCCCACTTTTTGATAGGGTTGTTTGATTTTTTCCTGGTGATATTCCTGAGTTCTACATAGATTCTGGTTATCAGCCCTTTATTGGATGTGTAGCATGGGAAAATTTTCTCCCATTCATAGGTTGCCTGTTTGCTCTTGTGACAGTTTCTTTGGCTGTGCAGAAGCTCTTTAATTTGATCAGGTCCCATTTATTTATTTTTGTTGTTGCTGTGATTGTCTTTGGGTTCTTCCTCATAAATTCTTTGCCTAGGCCAATGTCTATAAGGGTTTTTCCAACATTTTCTTCTAGAATTCTAATTGTTTCACATCTTAGGTTTAAGTGTGTTACCCAGCGTGAGTTGATTTTTGTGAGAGGTGAAAAGTGTGGATCCTGTTTCAGTCTTCTACACATGGCTATCCAGTTTTCCCAGTATTGAATAAGGATTCTTTTCCCCAGTGTATGTTTTTGTCTGCTTTGTCAAAGATTAGATGGCTATATGAGGATGGTTTTATATCTGGGTTCTCAATTCTGTTCCACTGGTCAATGGCTCTATTTTTGTGCCAGTACCAAGCCGTTTTGATTACTACAGCCTTGTAATAAAGTTTGAAGTCTGGTAAATTAATACCTCCCATTTTGTTTTTATTGCCTAGGATTGCTTTTGCTATATGGGGTCTTCTTTGGTTCCACATGAAGCGTAAAATTATTTTTTCTATATCCGTGAAAAATGACATTGATATTTTAATGGGGATTGCATTGAATCTGTAGATCACTTTGGGTAGTATAGACATTTTAACAATGTTGATTCTGCCGACCCATGAGCATGGTATGGTTTTCCACCTATTTACATCCTCTGCTATTTCCTTCCTCAGTATTTCATAGTTCTCCCTGTAGAGGTCTTTTACCTCCTTTGTTAAATATATTCTTAAGTACTTTATTTTCTTTGTTGCTATTGTGAAAGGTATTGAGTCTTTGATTTGATTCTCAGTTTGACTGTTATTGGTGTACATGAATGCCTCTGATTTGTGTGTATTGATTTTGTATCCTGAGACTTTACTGAATTCATTTATCAATTACAGGAGTCTCTTGGTTGAATCCTTGGGGTTTTCTAGATATAATGTCATATCATCAGCAAAGAGTGAGAGTTTGATCTCTTCTGCCCCCATTTGGACACCCTTAATTCTGCTCTCTTGTCTAATTGCTGTAGCAAGGACTTCCAGCACTGTGTTGAATAGAAGTGGAGATAATGGGCAAACTTCTCTGTTTCCAGTTCTAAGTGGGAATGCCTTCAATTTTTCCCTATTCAGTATGATGTTGGCTGTGGGTTTGTCATATATGGCTTTTATCATGTTTAGGTAAGCCCCATCTATGCCTATCTTGTTAAGCGTTCTTATCATAAAAGGGTGTTGAATTTTGTCAAATGCTTTTTCTGCATCTATTGAGAGGATCATATGGTCTTTGTTTTTGCTTCTATTTATATGATAAATTACATTTATAGATTTGTGTATGTTGAACCATCCCTGCATCTCTGGGATGAAGCCCACTTGTTCATGATGGATTATTTTCTTGATAAGCATCTGGATTCGGTTTGCTAGGATTTTGTTGAGAAATTTTGCATTTATATTCATAAGGGATATTGGTCTGTAGTTTTCTTTTTTTGTTGCATCCTTTCCTGGTTTTGGTATCAGGACTATGTTGGCTTTGTAAAATGTGTTGGGGAGGATTCCATCCTTCTCGATGTGGAATAATTTCTGCAGGATAGGCATCAGTCCTTCTTTGTAGGTGTGGTAAAATTCAGGTGTGAAACCATCTGGTCCAGGACTTTTCTGTTTAGGAAGGTTTTTTTGTTGCCGTTTCAATTTCAGTACTTGATATTGGTCTGTTCAGGAATTCTGTTTCTTCTTGGTTGAGCCTAGGAAGGATGTGTGTTTCTAAAAATTTTTCCATTTCCTCCTCATTTTCCAGTTTGTGTGCATAAAGGTTTTTGTAGTATTCATAGATTGTATCTTGTATCTCCATGGCATCAGTTGTAATTTCTCCTTTTTTTTCCCTGATGGAGCTTACTAGAGATTTTCTTTTCTGCTTTTTTTTAGTCTAGCCAAAGGCTTGTCAATTTTGTTTATTTTTTCAAAGAACCAACTTTTTGTTCTATTAATCTTCCATATAGCTTTCTTGTTGTCAATTTCATTTAGTTCTGATTTGATCTTATTAATTTCACTTCATCTGCTGTGTTTGGGGTCCATCTGTTCTTCTTTTTCCAGCTCTTTGAGTCGATTTATTAGGTTGTCTATTTGTGATCTTTCTGTCTTTTGGATATAAGCATTTATGGAAATAAACTTTCCTCTCAGGACTGCTTTAGCTGTGTCCCACAGATTTTGGAAACTTGTGTCTCCATTGTCATTCAGTTCAAAGAATCTTTTGATTTCCATCTTGATTTCCTCATTTATGAAATAATCATTCAGCAGAACATTGTTTAGTTTCCACAACTTTGTGTAGAAATGAGAGTTTCTGTTAGGGTTGATTTCTACTTTTATTCCACTGTGGTCTGAGAAGGTACATGGTATAATTTCTATTTTTAAAAATTTTTTGAGACATGATGTGTGTCCTAGGATATGGTCAATCTTAGAGAATGTCCCACGAGTTGATGAGAAGAATGCATATTCAGTGGTTTTTGGGTAGAATATCCTGTAAATGTCAGTCAGGCCCATTTGTTCTAGAGTTCTGTTTAAGTCCATTATTTCTTTGTTAATTTTCTGTTTGGAGGATCTGTCATATGCTGTCAGTGGGGTGTTGAAGTCTCCGGCTATTATGGTGTTGCTGTTTATCAATTTGTTTAGATCAAGTAGAGTTTGCTTTATGAATTTGGGTGCACCTAAGTTGGGTGCATACATATTTACAATTGTTATGTCTTCTTGAACTGTACCCTTCACCATTATATAGTGACCCTCTTTGTCTTTCATTACTTTTGTTGGTTTAAAACTAAGTTATCTGAAATCAAAACTGCCCCGCTGGCCTTCTTTTAGCTTCCATTTGCTTGAAATATTGATTTCCACCCCTTTACCTTTAGTATAAATGCATCCTTGCAGGTTAGATGTGTTTCCTGAAGACAGCAGATACTTGGCTTGTATTTATTTATCCATTCAGCCAGCCTATGTCTCTTGAGGGGGGAGTTCAAGCCATTCACATTTATTGAGAGAACTGATAGATGGGGCAAATCTCTGTTCATCCTATTGGGTTGAAATTTGCTGTTTTGTTTTCTCTCTTGAGCCATTGTGGTATCTGGCCTCTGATCTTTAGCTTTTGAGTGGATTTACATTCATGGGTGTTTCTCGTGCTAATCCGTGTGTAACTCTGTTTTAAGTACTTCTTGGAGGGCTGGTCTTGTCTTGGTGAATTCCCTCAGTGTTTGCTTATCTGAGAATGTCTTTATTTCTCCTTCATATGCAAAACTTAGTTTTGCAGGGTACAAGATTCTAGGCTGGGCATTATTCTGTTTCAGAAGAGTGAGAATGGGGCCCCAGTCTCTTCTTGCTTGTAAGGTTTCGGTTGAGAAGTCTGGCGTTATTCGGATGGGCTTTCCTTTGTATGTTAATTGTTTCTTTCACCTTACAGCTCATAAAAGGGCCTCTTTAGTGGATATTTTGGTCAGTCTGATGACTGCATGTTGTGGTGTCTTCCTGTTTGCATTGAATCTCTCAGGGGTCCTTTGAGATTCTTATACCTGTATATCTAGATTTTTAGCAAGGCATGGGAAATTATCCTCTATTAATTCTTCAAATAGCTTATCCAGCCCTTGAGCATTTTCTTCTTCACCTTCCGGAACCCCTATCACCCTCAGGTTCAGTTTTTTCACATAATCCCACATTTCTTGTAGGGTTATTTCTTTTCTCTTAATTTTCTGCTTGATCTCTGTGACTGACTTATTTAATTGGAAGGAGATGTCTTTAATCTCTGAGATTCTTTCTTCTGTTTGATCTACCCTGTTCTTGAGGCTTTCCACTGTGTTTTGTAGTTCCCTGAATAAGTCCTTCATTTCCAGGAGATCAGTTTGATTTTTCTTTAATATTTCAATTTCTTTAGTGAATTTGTCTTCCAAGTCCTGGATTTTTTTGTGGTTTCTTTGTGTTGGTTATCCATTTTTTCTTGCATATCATTCAGTTTTCTTACAATCCATGTTTGAAATTCTTCTTCTGTCATTTTAGTGTTCTGAGTTTGGTTAATGTCCATTGCTGGGGAGCTGTTGTTCCTCTTTGGGAGTGTGTTTTCCGTTTGAGTATTCATACTTCCAGAGTTCTTTCACGGGTTCCTTCCCATCTGGATCAGTTGTTCCTTCTTGCCTTTAGATTTTTGTTTGGATAATGACACTCCCTGTTTAGTCTCTGAGCCAGTAGGTGGTGTTTGTGGGTGAGACTCAACCACACCCTTTTTGATGAGTCAGTAGATGCAGTAGAAGGAGGTGCAGAATGGCCTTCCTGTCAGTAGGTGGCACTTGCTGGGAGGAGCAAGCTGCAGTGTTGTTTTTAGGTCCTATAACCAGCTCTTTTTCCTCTGGAGAAGCCCTCTCATGCCTCGGGTGGTGGGTGGGGCCCTGGGACTTCCAGGTGTTTCCTTATTCTCCACCTCAGTGGAGTCAGGTCCGGGAGTCTGGGTGGAGTTGGGTTGGGTAAGCCTGCCATCAAGCTCCACAAATGCTGTTAGCAGGGGGTCAAAGGTCTGTTCTCTACTTCTATGCGAAGCTGCCAGGGAGGTGCTGAAATGGCTCCACTAAGCTGAAAAGTCTGCGAGTGTGGGGTGGGGCTGTCTGAGACCCACTCTCTGGAGCAGGTCTCACTCCCCTCCACCTTCCCCTATTCTGTGGTTTCTCCCAGGCCTCTGCCAGCAGGCAGGACCTCAGGCCAATGGATCTCCCCTCCTGTGACATGGAACGGGAGGTTCCCTGCCCAGGATTGCAGTCTGAGCTGGGTGCATGGCCCTCTTTTGGGAGGAGGGTTGCCCCACAGGCATGCTGATCTGCCCCTGAAGGCACACACTCCTCAGTAGGCTCGTTTACCAATATCCCTTCTGTGCCCCGTGATCAAGACAATGTGATCGAGACCTGGGTGTATGTGGTCTGGTCTGCAGGCCTGTCGCCTGGGCTCTGGAGATTAATCCCTGACCCTGCCAGGGGGAGGGGTGCTGGTCTCAAGTCACCAACTGGGTGCCCAAGCTGGATCAATGTCTCTCCACCTCGGGATTTGCCCCACTCTTCTGGAGTCCCCAGGCAAGCAGCACCTGGGAGGGCTGGTGGGTAGGGAGCTCACAGTCTGAGTACCCCTCAGTCTGCTGTACAGCCCCAAAAGGAAAGGTCCCGTTCCTTGGAGATGCCTCCATGTGATGGCTAAATTGCTCTGTGGGCACCCACAGGTAAGGAAGGGGAAGGAGAGAATGGAGCAATATGGCATCTGCCAATAGGCTCGGGTCTGTGCACAGGGAGGTGCCCCCAAGGGAGCTGGGAGCCTGGTGCCCTGTCCGCAAGAGGCCACTGCTCACTGGTGGCAGCCATCTCTGGGCTGGTGTTGGCAGGTTTCTCCAACAACTCGGGAGCCCACCAACAGTCTGAGATGCAAGGAAGGGGGAAGTTATCTGCTCCACCTACCCTTGTCGCTGGTCTCCAAGCCTCTCGGGAGCCTTTCTCCATCCAGTTCTCCTCTGCGACGTCTTCCCATGGAGTCTCCTGTAGTTTCAGGCACCCTTCCTTCCGACCCTTACCCGATCTATGTTTTTCTGCTAGTTTGTTTTTTTCATTTTCTTCTAAAATCTGTCTTTTTTGCAGAGACACTCTGGCTGGTGGCTTTTCTCATCTGCCATCTTGGGGCTTGTCCAAAACTTGTTTTTATGGCCCAGAATGTGGTCTTTTTTGGTGACCATACCATGTGCACTTGAGATGAATGCATACTTTGCAGGTGTGTGCTGTTCTATTAATATCAATCAGGTCAAGATGGTTAATAGTGTAGTTCAGATTATCTATGTTCTTACTGATTTTTTTGTCTGGTTCTATCAGTTTCTGAAAAGTGGTGTTAAATTTCCATCTATAATCATTGTGTTTTCTATTTATCCCTTTAATTTTGATGATTTTTTCTCCACATAATTTAAATCTCATTTATCTGGTGCATATAAACTTATTATTAAGTCTTCTTATGACTTGGCTCATCTATTATCGTGAAACGTCTCTCTTTATCTTTGGTAACAAGCTCTGTCTTAAAGACTATTTTTTATGACATTAATATAGTCAAACCAGTCTTCTAACATTTATGGTTTGCATAGTACATATATTATCATCATTTATTTAAACCTATATGTTTTTTAATTTCAGTGTTTTTTTTAGAAACAGAATTAAAGAAAACCTTATGTAGGCATATAATGGTCATAATGGTCAACCTGCTACAAACCAAAGATAAAGAGAAAATGTTGAAAACAGCCAGAGGAAAATGACACATGTCACACAGGAAACAATGATTGGAAACTACCATGGACTTTTATCAGAAACAGTGGAAGCCAGAGAGTGGGGCAAACACCTTTAAAGGGTAAAAGAGAATAACTGTCAACCAGCTTTCTACATCTAGCAAAAGTATTTTTCAAGACTGAAGAGAAAATAAAAATGCTTTCAGATAAAAGAAAACAAAGAGAATTTCTTAGCAGTAAGATCTGCATTTAAGAATGCTAAAGGAAATCTTTTAAGGAGAAAAAAAATGAAACTAGGTGTAATGATAACTATACGAGTAGATGTAAAAAACTTATTTATTCTCTTAATTTATCCAAAATTTATATAAATAAAAAAGTATGACATCGTATTGTGGGTTATACACATAACTGTAATTCATATAATAACTTCATCACAAAGGATGGTGGTGGTAGATGGGTCTATAGAGTTATAAGGTTTCTATCTATTATGGAAGTTGGCATAATATCAATAATTATATTAAATGTTAATGGACCAAACACTCCAATAAATAGGCACAGATTGCAGTAACAAATAAAAAAGAAAGACCGAACTATTAGATGTCTATAAGAAACCTACTTTAAATATAAACATAGATAGTTTGAAAGTAAATGGATGGAAAACTATAAACCACATAAACAGTAAGCATAATATATTTAATATTAATATCAGACACAAGTGACTTCAAGACAAAATATATTATTAGATATAAAGATAAACATTTCATAATAATAAAAGGATCAATGGACAGTCATAAAAAAACAATATTGCAACTATTCTGAGGTCAAGATTTTTTTTTTTTTTTTTTTTTGAGACAGAGTCTCACTTTCTTGCCTGGGGCGAGTGCCGTGGCATCAGCCTAGCTCACAGCAACCTCAAACTCCTGGGCTCAAGCAATCCTACTGTCTCAGCCTCCCAAGTAGCTGGGACTACAGGCATGCACCACCATGCCCAGCTAATTTTTTCTATATATATTTTTAGCTGTCCGATTAATTTCTTTCTATTTTTGGTAGAGACAGGGTCTCGCTCTTGCTCAGGCTGGTCTCGAACTCCTGAGCTCAGAATGATCCGCCCGCCTCGGCCTCCCAGAGTGCTAGGATTACAGCTGTGAGCCACCACACCTGGCCTTGAGGTCAAGATCTTGACGGGGGCAAGCATCAAAATGGCAGACCAACCAGGAATTTAACAGGCACATATGAGCAGAGAGACAGTCAAGGAGGGGCATTTTAAGGTCCTTGGGGGTATGGAAATATATGCTTATGCACCAAGTTGTGTTAGTTCAGGACAAATGAGGGAAGGCCCTAGTGATGGGTAAGTATGAGGCCTTTCAACCACAGGAAGGAAAAAGCCACATACAGACAGCAAAAAAGCATGTTAAAATATGTCCGACAGTATTAACCATTTGGGAAATGCAAATAAAACCACAGTGAGATATTTATTACTATAGACCAGGGGTGGGGAACCTTTTCATGTTGTAAGGCTGCATTAGTTTAGCTATAATCAAACAAGGCCACATTCAAGAAACTTCAATTAGATAATACTTAAAAATATACATTATTTTGTAAAAATCCGGCTTTTATGTACTTAATAATTTCAAAAAATGAAAACTATTTGCTAATTTTAAAATAAAGTAATCTTTTAATGACTTTCTTGTGTCTGCTGTTTGTTGGAAAGCATTTGAATATTTGGTTGCAGCATGGAGGTCCACAGTTTCTGTGGATCCTCTAGATCTGAGGTCCCCAACCCCTGGGCCATGGACTGATACTGGTCTGTGGCCTGTCAGGCTGCATCACCCACCAACTGAACTCTTCTTTCCCCTGTCCCACATCAGTGGAAAAATTGTCTTCCATGAAACTTAGGAACTTGGCTGCACAGCAGGTGGTGAATGGCAGGAAAGCCAGGGAAGCTTCGTCTGGTATTACAGCCACTCCCCATAGCTCCCATCACTGCCTGAGCTCCACCTCCCCCCATCTGTGGAAAAATTTGTCTTCCATGAAACTGGTGTCTGGCGCCAAAAATGTTGGGGTTGCTGCTCTAGATGGGTATCAGTCATTTGTGCCGTAAGGGTGTCTTGATATGGCTTAGGTAGGAGAATGTACATTTGCATTAATAAGTGGTTGAAAAGCAAGAAAGCATTTTTCAGGCATGTTGCTAAAGGCGTGGGTATTCTACTGCATTTTTCCGTATTTTGATTGGATCTTTCTTAGCATCAAACAATGACTTTACAAGGTCATCTACTGAGAACTCAATCAATTCCATCCATAGTTCTTTAGGTGCCTTGGTGATGTCAACTAGGTGAGGCTGAGATGCTAATTTGAGTGTGATATCATTATTCTCAAAGTCAGTGAAACTTTCACTGTATTCTCCAATTAAAAATAGGTCTATAACAGCTGTGTATTCTTCAATTGATTCGCATATATCATCCTGCTCCTCAATGACCTTTGCTAACTGGGGAAAATATTCATCCGAAATTTCCTTTTGAAGAAGAAAAAAAGATAGCCTTTTTCAAAATGCTTGGATTTTTTGGCCACATATCATATATAGACTTAGTTTTACCTTGCAAAGAAATATTCATTTTGATTTGACATGATATTACACAGAAATGATGCATTCCTATAGAAATATTTCAATAATTCATATTGCTGATTCTGTCTTTCATAAAATTTAAATATCTGTTCTCACAGAGATAAAATTTTGGCTAACACCTGTCCCCGTGATAGCCAGCACACTTTAGAATGATATGGCAAATCCACACTGAATACCTCATCCTTCAACTTTAGCATGTTAGGAAACTGATGGTGTCGTGTTGCATTTGCACAAATATAGTTAACAATACTTACAACTTGTTGCAAAGTGTCACTTAAAATAGTAGTTTTAGCAGAGATTTTTCTGATGCAAGATACAATGAAAAGAAATGAGAGCATCTGGATCTGTTAATACTTTTTTTAATGTGTGCAGTGAACCCATCATGTTTTCCTGTCATGGAAGGTGCAGTCTGTACGTACACTCACTAAATTTACCAAATTCAGTCCAACTCATGACATTTATATTGAAAGTTGTTGAAGATATCTATTCCCCATGTTCTGTTTGCAAGAGTGCCCAAAGTGAGTAACTCTTCATAGCAAAGAAAATCTTCTGTTATGACCAGAATGAAGTATAAAACCTGCCCTGAGTCAGTAGTATCAGTTGCTTCATCCAAAGCGATTGAGTAACATATATTTTCCTTTTGAAGTATTGCATGAAGTTATTCTGTTAATTTGAAGTCTAATTCATGCTGCTGATCAGTTATGGTTCTCCTTGAAAGAGGTAGCTGTTTGTACTTTGAAACATTATTGGGGTCTAAGCATCCTACAACTTCAACAATGCATTTGTTCACAATTTCTATGTCACTGAATGCCTTCCCTTTTCCCCCTGAGTACATAAGTTACTTTATAAGTTGCTTCAGTGGCATTATTTACAGGTCTTATTACTGCTTGAAAGAATTGTCTTTGCTTTTGCTTTTCATCTTTTAATTTCTGCAATATTACCTTTTGGGCCTGTTCCCCTAATTTGAAATGTTTGTGGTCCTTATGAGTGTTATAATGCTGATGAGCATTGAATTTCTTTAATGTTGATATTGCAGTATCACGAAGCAAGCAAATCATCTTTAGCAGAAACAAGAAAATATTGCAATTCCCAATCCTCATTAAAAAGTCTGTTTTTGGCTGTTTTTGTCTGTTTTGGTGGCTCAAGCCTGTAATCCTAGCACTCTGGGAGGCCGAGGTGGGAAGATCGCTTGAGCTCAGGAGTTTGAGACCAACCTGAGCAAAAGTGAGACCTTGTCTCTAATAAAAATAGAAAAAGTAGCTGGGCATCATGGAGTGCCCTGGCAGGAGGATCGCTTGAGCCCAGGAGTTTGAGGTTGCAGTGAGCCATGGTGACACCACTGCACCCTACCCAGGGCAACAGAGTGAGACCCTGTCTCAAAAAAAAAAATGTGTGTTTTCTTCCTTCAGCGTTCTTTTGGTCTTCTTTCACACGATGGGCTGTTAAGCAGCCAGAATTAAAAAATACTGTTGAGCTGTGCAGCTAGTCACAAATTCTACTTCAAATAGAAACACAGTGCACCATTTTCAAAAGCTGATAACAGACTGGAGTACTCGACCTCCATAAACTCCCACCAACCAGCCTCATGTGGCACTGGCGCCAGTCAGGTGAGGGAAGTTAGAACTAAATCATGAGCATAGCAGCCGTCAATTTAGCCCGTATGGCTTGCTAATGCTCTAATTGTGCCAGCCAATCTGGGAGGATTATTTTGTTGAAATTTGTTTTATTTTTGGTATTTTAAATCCATTCATTTTAAAAATAAACTAAAAATATAAAAGACAAAAATGTATTAATAAAAATAAAAAGATTTGTTCTATAAAATTTGGCTTCAGTCAAAAGGCCATACTTAAGGAGCTAGAAGGCCACATGTTGCCTTAAGGTCACAGGTTCCCCACACCTGCTATAGACCTATTAGCATAGCTAAAGTTCAAAAAAAATTAAAACACCAAATGTTGGCAAGGACGTGATAAAATTGGGTCTCTCACACATTGCTGGTGGGAATGTAAAATGGTGCAGCCACTCTAGGAAAATAGTTTTGTAGTTTCTCCTAAAACTAAACATGCACTTACCATACAGCCCAGCAATTGCACTCCCAGGCTTTTATCTCTGAGAAATGAAAACTTACATTGGCATAAAACTTGTACATATGTTCATAGCAGCTTTATTTGTAATAGAAAAAAACCCTGGAAATAATTCAAAGTCCTTCAATGTGTGAACAGTTAAGCAAACTCTGGCACAACCATAAAATAGACTACTCAGCAATGCATAGAAATGAGCTATGGGTACAAGCAACAATCTGGTGAATCTCAAGGCACTATGCTTACTGACAACAGTCAACTCTAAAGGTTACAAAGTGCATGATTCCGTCTATATAATATTCTGAAAATGACAAAACTATAGACACGGAAACAGATTAGTGGTTGCCAGAGGACAGGGATTGAAGGACAGATAAAAACTGACTAAGATGTGTCATATAGTTAACAGTATTGTACTGAAGCCAATTTCCCAAATTTGATATTATATTACAGCAATATAAAAATGTCACTGTTGAGGGAAGCTGGGTGAAGGGTACGCAGATCTCTATGTAATATTTTTGCAAATTCTTCTATATCTACAATTACTTAAAAAATAAATGTCAAATTTTCTGTGATGATAAAAATATTCTATATATGTGCTGCCTAATATGGTAGCCACTGGCCACATGTGGCTATTGAGCTCTTGAAATGTGGCTAGTACAATCTAATAAATGAATGTTTAAATTTTATTAAATTTAATTCATTTAAATTTAAATTTGTATCTAGTGGCTACTGTATAGAACAGCACAGATCTATAGCAACAGGAAGGGTGAGCATGTTGGTGCTTGTGTGGATGTATGTAGTAAGAGGAACTGTAGAAGTTCTGTTTTGTTCTCTTTTCATTTCTTCCACTTTTCAGTGAAGCAGGAAGCACGGTTATCAAGTGCAAGTCCAGCTCAGGAAAGAGGTGTGTGTGTGTGTGTGTGTGTGTGTGTGTGTGTGTGTGTGTGTGTGTGTGTGTTGGTGGTGTTGAAGAGAAAGAAGTCATGAGGATAGTCTTTTAGAATAGTGAATGGATGAAGGGTATATTCATCATCTTTTGTTAGGTTATGCTCATCAGATTCTCAAAATCTCAAAACAAAGCTTTGTCACTCATTTTCCCTGTCAGCCAGTATGAACACTTTGAGGTTGTAAGATTTCTGAGAGACTACCTACTTAGCTTCTTTCCCATGACTCATTTTGTCCATCTGAAAGATTGTGTTTTAGGCTTTTTTGCTTAAGATTTTTAGCTTTATCTTATGCAAAATTTTACAATGAGAAACATTTGAATCTTTCAAATGTGTAAGTAATAGATCATTTGGATTCTTTAATTTCTCTTTCATCCCCATTTGCTATTTTTTCTGAATCTGTCTTTCTCTGAGTATCTTGTCAAATGCAGCTAACTAATAAATAAGACACACCAGTAATGTACTTTCCAGCCTGTTTACTCAAAGCTACATTTTTAAGGTACATGCCTCCCATAATACTGCAGGATACAGTTTTACAAAAAGTTTTCCCAGTACATGGTATGAATTGCCAATTTACCATCATCCAACAAGTTTCTTAGCGACCTGCAGCCTGGATGCAAAGGCGACGCCATGCATTTCACACACTGCTGCGCACAGCTCCTGCATCAGTCAGCATTGCTGTGGCTGCTGTCACAAACGGCCCCAAGTCTAAGCGGCCCACTGTTGCTCCATGAATTAATATAAATATATTGGAGACAGGAAACATCTCAGGAGTTTTGCAGAGCTTTGTCCTGAAGGAATATGTGAACATGTTAGTTTGCATATGGAAAGCTGTTTTACCTCAGGAGGGCATCTCTGAAAGACAGTAGCAGCTGAATCCCGCAAGGCGCCGTGATTCTCAGACCTAAAGGTTTGGATTTGCTTTGTAAAGCAAAGCAGATCTGTTAAAAACTACAGGATGAGAGCTGATCAAAGAGTGTCTGCCCAAACAGACAGCCAGCTATGGCTATAAGCAATTAGCCCAAGGAACAGTTCCTGCTTAAAACTCCGGACTACCTGTCTCCACTCACAATAACCTGATAAAGAAAATATGGAGCCAATATATCTCTGTTTAACCCCTCTGTTAAGTGATAAATTTACCTTAGAACTTAGAAGTTAGTCTTTGAAAGATTTTGTCACCATTTGTTCACATAGATAGAATTAGTTAAGGGATCTGTAGAAGCCTTTTGAAAAACTGTTAACCGAAGAGGAAACTACCTGTTGTTCCATTACCCTTGGCAATGATCACTGTACCTATAAATGTAAAACTTCACTCATGGCCTCTGAGATTGATGGAGAAATCCAGCCCCCTGAGCACCCGCTTTGCCTATAATCTTTTTTTTTTTTTTTTTTTGAGACAGAGTCTCACTCTCTTGCCTGGGGCGAGTGCCATGGTGTCAGCCTAGCTCACAGCAACCTCAAACTCCTGGACTCGAGCAATCCTACTGTCTCAGCCTCCTGAGTAGCTGGGACTACAGGCATGCGCCACCATGCCCGGCTAATTTTTTCTATATATATTTTTAGCTGTCCAATTAATGTCTTTCTATTTTTTTGGTAGAGATGGGGTCTCGCTCTTGCTCAGGCTGGTCTCGAACTCCTGAGCTCAGGGCTGCCTATAATCTTTATAAATCTAAAAAACTATATCTTCATATCTGTGTATTCTTTTATTTCCATTATTTTCCATTTTCTATTATTTTCTTATCCTTTGCAACCCTACCAAAGGGACCCGATTTTTTTCTGGAAGCATGGCCCCCTCCCTGCAGCCCACATTGGATAAGTCTACTTCTCTATGGGCTATGCATGAGCTGCAGCCCTGTTCCTATGTAACATGTATGTCTTCTTTATTCCAGTACTAGGTATTCCAGTACCTAGACTGAATAGCAGCCTCTGTCATTGTCCGGCAGAGAAAAAAGCAGCAAGTTGGCTGTCTCTTAAAATTTCTCCTCAGAAGTAATGAATATAACATCTGTTTACTCACGATAGGGCCAGCCAATTCACGTGGCCAAGCCCAGCATCAATGGTTAGGGATGCATATGCCTCCCAAGGAGACACTACAGGTCTTCTTTCAAGAAGGAGAATAAACACTTGGGGAAAACAGTAAAATCTGTTATAATATTTTTACATACTTTTCTCCCAAAACTTTCTGTATTCTGATATTTAAAGTGCAGCTCTTATAAGGTGCATTGAAAGAAAAACTGTTTCTTCTCCACTACTGCTCTGAATGCTTCACTGCGACACCGGATGTGTGGAGGTTTCTCCCACAACAAGCGCATCTCCAGTTACCCAGGTCTTGGGGGACACCAAGCGGGCGTCCTATAGTTTAACTAGATTCCGACACTATTCACCTGGAGAGGGCTCAGTCCCACAAGACTGTCCCCATCTGATACCAATCACAGGCCCAGGTTGTCACCTGTGCCTCTGACAGACCAGCTATGAATCAGAGGTTCCCACGACTCTCTGCTTAGGTTCCATAATTTGCTAGAATGGCTCACGGAACTCGGGAAAACAGTTTACTTACTAGATCACTGGTTTATTATGAAAGAACATAACTCAGAAAAGAAGAGTAGGGCAAGGTATGGAGTTGCTGGGAGGATCGTGAACATAGAGAAGTTCTCTGAACCCCATTGTTTAGGCTTTTTGTGGTGGCTTCATTAGATAGGCATGATTGATTAAATCGTTGACCACTGGTGATGAACCCCCCTCCCTGGATTTTGGGGAGTAGGGCTGAATGTTCCAACTCTCTAATCACTAGGTTGGTTCCCCTAGAACCAGCCCCCTGAGGCTACCCAGAAGCCCCCAGCCACCAGTCATCTCATTGGCATACAGAACAGATTTGGAGATTCCAAGGGTTTTAGGAGCTGTGTGTCAGGAACCTGGGGCAGAGACCAAATGTGTATTTCTTATTATACCACGTGCATGTAGTTGAAATTTTCTTTTTCTTGTAAGTAGAATATTAATCCATTAATATTTAATTAATTATTGCAATAGGATAGAGGTAGTCCACTTTAATCCAGTCACTAACTGAGCTACTTGATCTTCATTGTATTTCAAGTTCAGACCTGTTTCTAGGGTGTGAACCTACAACGGTCCCAGCTAAAGACCTGAGGCGTTTATCTGGTCCCTGAACTACAGTTTTTGTCTTCACTGTGCACAGAGTTTTCTGCTTCTCTGCTCCTGAGAATGGCAAATATTCACAGGGGCAAGTTGCTCCAAATGTCAGGCTTACTTCTCAGGGTTTCCTTCTGTCTGGGATCCAAGCCCCACATGTTTTGGCTGCTTTAGTAGCTCCTTAATTCCTTCAAAAAGATTTTTTTTTTCTGTTTTGTCCAACTTTTTAGTCTTCTTTAGCTAGATAATTGGTCTGAAATCAGCTCTTTGACAATTTCTGGGAGAAGTTTTTTTTTTTTTTTTTTGAGACAATCTCGCTCTGTCACCTGGGCTAGAGTGCCGTGGCATCAGTCTACCTCTCAGCAACCTCAATCTCCTGGGCTCAAGCGATCCTCCTGCCTCAGCCTCCAAAGCAGCTGGGACTACAGGCACACACCACCACGCCTGGCTAATTTTTTCTATTTTTAGTAGAGAAGGGCTGGTCTTGAACTCCTGACCTTAGCCTTCCGCCTTGGCCTCCCAAAGTGTTAGGATTACAGGCATGAGCCAGCACGCCCGGCTGGGAGAAGTTTTTGAGTATATTTGATTTTCCTGTGCTTTGATAGAAACGATATGACTGGATAAAAACAAAATGAAAAACTCAATGGTATTATTTCCAGAAAAAGAAAAACTGTTAAAATTTGGGTCTGAGTATTTTGCTGGTAATTTCAGTTTTATACTATTTTCTGTTTACATAAACTTATATCACTTCGGTTTTCAGAAAATTTTAATTTTTCACCTTTACTGAAGTATAATTGACAAAAATTGTATATATTTTGAGTGTACAACATGATGATTTGATATATGTTTACCTTATAAAATGATTACCATGATAAAGTTAATTAACATATCCATCACCTCACGGTTACCTTTTTTTTTTTTTTTGGTGAGAATGCCTAAGATCTATGCTCTTAGCAAGTTTTAAGTTTACCATGTAAAGTATTATTAAGTATAGTCACCATGCTGTACATTAGATCCTCAGAATTTATTCATCTTGTAACTTAAAGTTTGTACATTTTGACCAAGATCTTCCCGCTCCCCAGCCCTAGTAGTCACCACTCTATTCTCAACCTCTGTGAGTCAGACATTTTCTCTTCTTGTCAGATTCTGCACATGAGTGACACCATGCAGTGTGTCTGCCACGTTTCACTTAACATAGTGCCCTTCGGGTTCAACTATGTTGTTGCACATGGCAGCACTTTTTTATGGCTGACTAATATTCCAGTGTGTGTGTGTGTGTGTGTGTGTGTGTGTGTGTGTGTGTGTGAGAGAGAGAGAGAGAGAGAGAGAGAGAGAGAGAGAGAGAGAGAGAGAGAGAGAGAGATTTTCTTTATCCATTCATCTGTCAATAAACAGGTTATTTCCATATCTTAGTACCAGGAGTTTCAGCTCAGGTCCAACTCACAGTGGGTCCAGTGGGTCCCTGAACCTATCCTGTTGTCATTTCTCTACTTCCAGAATGCATAATTGGAATAGGCATATTTAGCAACTGGCAGAATCCCCACATGGGCCCCCTAACCTGTGGAGTGAGGGATAATAAGATGGAAAAAGCCAAATGGAAGCCATTAGAAGGGCCTCTACCTAGGAAAATCATGAATCAAAAACAATATTGCGTCCCTGGAGGGACTGTCAAGATGAGTGCCACCATGAAGGCCTTGAGAAATGCAGGGGTGGCAGATGAGTCCCACCACACCCCCACTCACCTCGCCTATTCAGCCTGTGCAGAAGACAAATAGGGAATGTCAATGGATCACTGCAAGCTTAAGCAGGTGGGGCCTCCCATTGCAGTTGCCGTACCAGAGGTGTTTTTGTTGGTTGAGCAAGTTAACACATCCTTAGTACTTGGTATGCAGTTGTTGATCTGACAAATGCTTTTTCTCCATCCTGATCCATAAGTCCCACCAGAAGCCATTTGCCTTTAGCTGGCAAGGCCAGCAATACACCTGCACTGTCCTACCTCAGAGGTATATCAACTCTCCAGCTCTATGTCACAATTTAGTTTGCAGGGATCTTGATCACCTTTCCCTTCCATAAGATATCACGCTGGTACATTACATTGATGACATTATGCTGATTGTACCTAATGGGTGAGAAGTAGCAAGTCCTCTGGACTCATTGGTAAGACATTTGCATGTCAGAGGATGGAAATAAATCCGACTAAAATTCAGGGGCCTTCTACCTCAGTGAAATCTCAGGGGGTCCAGCAGTGTGAAGCATGTCAAGATATCCCTTCTAAAGTGGAAGATAAGTTGTTGCATCTGGCCCCTCCTACAACCAAGGAAGAGGCACAATGCTTAGTACTACCACGCCTCAAGATTAAGGTCAATGGGAAATCACAATAACCCAATTTAGACAAGATTATGGATGGCCCACTGGCAGGCCACTCCAGAGACTCTTCAGGAATGAAGGGTTAGGTCACCCCACCAGGTTAAAAACCATGATCAGCTGAGGTGCTTGCTGAAGGCAAAGGGAACACAGATGAGTAGTAGTACAAGGTAGTTATAAATACCATCTACAACCTTGTGACCAGTTACAGAAATGAGACTGCTACTTTCTTAAGAATATGTCTGTGAGTATATATACACATATTAAGAAAGTATCTTTGTTTTCATTCTTCTCTTATTCTTTTATCATGTAACATAAGATTTATCAAATTTATATTAGTATTTAAGTATTTTTAATTTTACATCATAGTATTTAAGCCATGGGATATCAGGAGAACAGCATCACACAGGGGATTTACTTTTTCTTTGGGGGAAGGAATCAGTGCATTTTCAGTTTTATGCAGGATAGTTGCATCACCCTGGTGGAACTATTACCTTGTTATTGTCTTAGCTGAAGATTAAGTATTGTTTAAGGAGATGTATATGGATGCCAAGCTGACAAAGGATGGACTTGTGATGGTTAATTTTAGGTATCAACTTGACTGGATTAAGGAATGCCCAGAAACTTGGTAAAGCACTGTTTTTGGGTGTGTCTGTGAGGGTATGAGGAGATTAGCATGTAAGTCTCAGTGGACTAGGTGGGGAAGATCCACCCTTAATGTGGGTGGGCATGATCCAATCTGTTGGGGGTCCAGAGAGAGCAAAAACAAAAAAGGTGAATGTGTCAATCTTGCTATTGGAACTGGTGAATACACTCTTCCTCTCCTGTCCTCAGACAAAAATTCCAGCCTCCTCAGTCTTGACTCCAGGATTTACACCAGTGGCCTCCTGGGTCCTAAGGCCTTTGGACTCAGTTTCTGTAGCTGAGAGTTACCCCATTGGCTTCCCTGATTCTGAGGCCTTTGGACTTGGATTGAGCAGACGGCCAATTTGCAGGACTTCTTAGCCTCCATACTTGCATTAAATCCCCTATTATAAGATAAACATAAATCTATATCTCCTATTGATTCTGTCCCTCTGGAGAACCCTGAAAAATACTAATATGTCACTTATATGTGGAATCAAAAAAGTTTCACTCATAGAAGCAGAAAAAGTAATTTACAAAATCCAATATGCGTTCATGATAAAACTTTCAGTAAACTAGGAATGGTAAGGAACTTTCTCAGCTTGATAAGAGAATATCTACAAAAGCCCTACAGCTAACCTCATACTTAATGGCGAACTTTCCCACTAATATCAGAAACAAGGTATGGATGTCCCCTCTCTCCTCTGCTTGTCAACATTGTACCAGAAGTCCTAGCTAATGCAGTAAAACAAGAATGGAAAATAAAAGGTATATAGATTGTGAAGGAAGAAATAAAACTGCCTTTCTTCACAGATAATATGATCATCATGTAGAAAATCCAAAAGAATTGATAAAACATCTCCCAGAACTTATAAGCAATCATAACAAAATTGGAGGATACAAGCTTAATATACAAAAATAAATTGTTTTCCTTAATACCAGCAATAAACAAGTGGAATTTCAAATTTAAAACACAAAACTGTTTACATTAGCACCCTCCAAAAATAAAATACTTAGGTATAAATCTAATAAAACATGTTCAAGATCTATATGATGAAATCTACAAAGTCTGATGAAAGAAACCAAAAGAACTAAATAAATGGAGAGATATTCCAAGTTCATGGATAGGAAGACTCACTATTGTCAAGATGTCATTCTTACCAACTTAATCCATAGATCCAATGGAATCTCAATCCAAATCTCAGCAAGCTATTTTGTGGGTATCAACAAACTGATTCTAAAATTTATTTGGCAAGACAAAAAATTCAGAATAGGCAACACATACTGAAGGAGAATAACAAAGTCGGAGGATTTACACTACCTGACTTTAAGATTCACTATAAAGCTACAATCATCAAGACAATGTTATATTGGCCAAAGAATAGATAAACAGATTAATGGAACAGAATTAAGAGCCCAGAAATAAATCTATACAAATATTGTCAACTGATCTTTCACAAAGGAGCAAAGGCAAAATAATGGAGAAAAGATAGTCTTTTTAACAAATGGTGCTGAAACAATTGGACAACCACACGCAAAAAAAAAAAAAAAAAAAAAAAAAGAAGAAGAAGAAGAAGAAGAAGAAGAATTTAGACAGAAACTTTACATCTTTCACAAAAATTAACTCGAAAAATGGGTCACAGATCAAAATACAGAACATAAAATTATAAAACTCCTAGAAGATAACATAGAAGAAAAGCTACATGTCCTTGGGTTTGGTAATGACTTTCTTTTTTTACAGAAACAATATTTAGTGCCTGCTTTAGGGATAACTAATGCAACCGTTTTTCTAGATCAGCAATTCTTAAACCTTTTGGAGTCATGGACTCCTTTGAACATTTGCTGAATGTACAGATTCCAATTCCAGGCATAATTCTATAAATTTGTACATACACTATTTTTCAATCAATATAATTTATTGTACTAGAAATTTATTTTCTTCACATAGAATAAAAAGATGCTTTCCAAAATTATACCTCTCATTCCCATTTTTAAAATATATACAATTAAATATTTGCTGAAAATGTCCAACAATTCAAAAAATTAAAGTTAGATTTAATTCTGAAGGTTTATTTTGAAACAAAAAGATTGTTTTTGGCCTATTCAAGCAGTTGAAAATTGTAAAATGGTCTTGAATATGGAAATACGTATGATTTTGACCCAAATACTTTTCAACTTTTCATTTTAATGCTGAAAAGTTTTTAGAAATGTATATGATATCAATAGCTCCCTTTACCTGATAAGGATAGGGTTATTTCTGGACATTTAAATTCCCTCAAGATTCTTCAAGCTATTTTTCTGCAATGTTTGTCTTCAGATTTTTGCCGATAATGAAATCCCTAAGGCTTTATCCTCTCTTCTCTATTTTTAGAACCACCACTTCTAGCTTTATAAAGTTAACTTAGCTAGCTTCGTTTTCTATGTCCAATTTTATTTTTCAGAATAGCAAACAAAATAGATTAGTTAATAGCTTTTGTTTTGTTTGTTTTTTCCACTATCCATAATGGTGACTGTGAAGTCTTTTAATTTAGCTTTATTAAAGTATAATTGACAAATAAAAATTATGTAGATTTAAGGTATATATCATCCCTGCAAGGTCTGAGCAATAAATAAATAAATAAATAAATAAATAACAAAATGAAAAAGATTTAAGGTATATAACTTGATGCTTTTATATATGTATATGTTGTGAAATGATCACCACAATTAAGCTAATTAATATATGCATCATCTCATGTAGTTACCTTTTGTGTGTGTGTGTGTGTGTGTGTGTGTGTGTCTGTGTGTGAGGTGAGAATGCTTAAGATCTACTCTCTTATTGGGGGTTCGCAACACCCCTGATATAACCCGGTCCCTGGGCAGTGTGTGCTGCAAGAGATGGGAGAGACAAAGACACGGGCACAAAAATTAAGGTGAAAGGGTGCGGGGAGTTCAGGGGACCACCAGCATTCCCGTGAGCCAGGTTGCATTGACTGAAATCTAACACCCACTTTTATTCTCTTTTTCATGCTATAGATTACAATGATTTCATGTGAAAACCTCGTGGGTTACAATGTGTAGAAGTTTCAAGTCTCCCCTAATAGTCACAAGATGTCTTAGCTAATTACTCTTTTATCTGTAGAAGCAGGAACACATAGCTCGTTACTAAGCACAACTGTGCCTTAAGGTATGTATAGATAGTATCTCTGAACTCAGCAGCTGTGGGCCATTTGATTGAGGAACAAAGAGATTAGTATTTCTTATTGGGAGGTTAACTCTCCATTAACTGAGGCATTCTACTGTGAAAGGGGAGGGAAGGAGCTCAACCTGGTGTTTTTTAAGAGTTGGAGCCTGGGTCCCTTTTCCTGGGCTGACATTTTGCAATTTTCCTCTACAGCTGTGGGTGGCTTTCATGTCAAGCCGCTTCGTGGCTTTTTAGGCATGAGGCCCCTCAGGCTTTAAGGTGAGAATCTGCTTTGCTGTACTCCCAGATCACTGGAATGTCCCCCAACTAGGCAGTTAACTTCTGCCTCATCTCTGGCTCCTGCTCAGGCAGCATTCCTTCACCTCCTCTCCTCCCATGGCCACAGAAATGGGGTCCCTAAGCCCTGGTGGTCTTATTCCCATCACTAAGAAAATTTCAGGTATACTATAGGTTGTATCAGGTTAACTATAGTCACCATGCCATACATTAGATCTCCAGAACTTATTTATCTTGAATAAAAGGGTACAAAGTTTCAGTTATTCAGGATGAATAAGTTGACCCCATTTCTCCCTGCCCTCAATCCCTGGCAACTGCTATTCCACTCTCTTCTATAATTTCAACTATTTTAGATTTCACATAAGTGAGATCATATATTTGTCTTTGTGTCTGGTTTATTTCACTTGGCATAATGTCCTCCAGGTTCACTCATGTTTTTCCAATGGCAGGGTTTCTTTCTTTTTTAAGGTTGAATAATATTCCGTTGTATGTATACATCACATTTTCTCTATCCATTCATGCGTTGATAGATGTTGAGGTTGTTTCCATACCTCTGCTATTGTGAATAATGCTGCAATGGACATAGGAGTGCAGATACTTCCCTGTGATCCTGATTTCACTTGCTTTGATACACGCTCTTAAGTGGATTGCTGGGTCAGATGGTAGTGCTATTTTATACATATTCTTGAGGAAGCTCCATACCTTTTTCCATAATAGCTGTACCAATTTGCATTCCTACCAACAGTGTTCAAGGGTTCCCTTTTCTCCATATCCTTGGTGATAACTTTTTTAGATACAACACCAAAAGCATGATCCATGAAAGAAAGAATTGATAAATTAGACTTAATTAAGACTCAACATTTCTACTCTGTGAAAAACATGATTAAGAGAATAAAAAGGCAAGCCACACTGTGGCAGAAAATATTTGAAAAAAGCATTTCTGATAAAGGAGTGTTATCCAAAATATACAAAGAACACTTAAAACTTAAAAATAGACAACCTGATTTAAAAAATGGGCCAAAGTCCTTAACAGACACCTCACCAGAGAAGATATTCAGATGATCAATAGCACATGAAAAGATGCTCCACATCATATATCATCATGAAGATGCAAATTAAAACACTGAGATGCCACTACCTGCCATTAGAATGGCCCAAATCCAGAACTCTGGCAACACCAAACACTGGTGAGGAGGTGGAGCAACAGGAACTTTTTGTGGGAATGCAAAACGGTGGTCACTTTGGAAGACAGTTTGGCAGTTTTTTATAAACCTAAACCTACTATAATCATATAATCTGGTATATCATAATCATGGTCCTTGGCATTTACCCAAAGGAACTGAAAACTTATGTCCACCTAAAAACCTGTACAAAAATGTTTATAGCAGTTGTAATTGTGAAAACTTATAAGCAACTAAGATGTCCTTCAGTAGGTGAATAGAATATATACATCTAGGCAATGGAATATTATTCAGTGCTAAAAAGAAATGAGTTTTCACAGCCATGGACAGACATAGAAGAACCTTATATGCATATTACTAAGAGAAAGAAGTCAATCTGAAAAGGCCACACACTGCATGGTTACAACTAGATGATATTCTGGAACAGACAAAACTGTGGTGACAGTAAAAAGTCCAGTGGTGGCCAGGCGTAATGGCTCATTTGCCTGCAATCCAGCACTTTTTGAGAGGCCAAGGCAGGAGGATCACTTGAGGCTAGAGTTCGACACCAGCCTGGGCAACAGAGAAAGACTCCATCTCTACAATTAAAGAGAAAAAAAGCTAATCTACAAGGTGACATACTGTATACTTCCATTTATATAACATTCTTGAAATGACAAACTTAGAGAAATGAAGATAATTTTAGTGTTTCTAGGAGTTTAGGAAGGGGAAAGGGTGGGAGGGACGTGCTGTCCCTCATAAAGAGTGATGTGAGGGATCCTTCTGGTGACTTAGTGTCCTGACTGAGTTAATGGCAATATCCTGGTTATGATATTGCACTTTGGTTTTCTGAGCTGTTGTTATGCTCAGGGAGCTGGATATAGGGTACAAGAAATCTCTCTTGGATACCTTTGTATTATTTGTTACAACAACATGTGAAACTATAATCATCTCTAAATAAAAAGTTTCATTAAAAAATGGACCACCGAGAAATGTGGAGAATAAATTTAGCATGCAGTGATTATGCCGTGTGTGTGTTTTTATCCTAAAACTATCTCCTGAAGTAAGAAATATCAGCTTCAATTTTAGTAAGAGGAACTCGAGGCTTAAAAACTTGAAACAAAAGTGCAGTGATCACAGAGCTGGGAAATGAGGATGGGACTGAGCAATCGCTTTGAATCGCTGCCCCTTGCTGAGAAGGAGCTCCAGGTGGGGAGCCCGAGGGCAGTGGGAGAGCCCCCAGTGGGGGGGGGGGCGGAGCTTCCTCCCTCCCCCTCGGCCTGTCCTCAGTTAGAGGTCCCACCCAAGCCACAAGCACAAGGCAGAAAGGGATGAGGTCACAGTCACTGATTTCACATTTTATCCTCATTACACTGGGCTGGGAGAGGAAGGAGTCGTGCACCAATGAACAGATTGTGCTACTTTTAGCCTTTCAGATAGATTGGGATCCCAGTTCTAAGTGTCTCTAGGCTCCGGATCTGAGTCAGCAGTGGCAGACCACTGCTGCTGGGGGATGGGGGCTCCTGAGAGGAATGCAGGGAACAGGCATGGAGCTGACCATGGAAAGTTCATGTTCCAGGGCTGCCATCCAGGTACCTGAGGATCCTCCACGTAGATCACATGTGGAAGAGCCCACAGCTGCCCCTCAAAGGGAACAGGGATGCCACAGGCCTGGGGCTGGTACTCAGGGGGGCTGGCACTTGGGAGGCAGGAGGTCAGCCACATCTGCAGAGGGAGGACATGAGAGAGAAAAGCAAATGGACAGCTCATGAGAACATGACCTGCCCTGTCTCTGAATACTTGCCTATGCCCTATGCCAGCCCTGGGGCCATGTCCATCCTGAACAAGTGCATGAACAAAGTCCCTCAGGGTCATTGGTGTGGGGAAGAACAAACAGGATAAACAGAGGCAGATGCAGCAGGGCAGCAAGTCTCCTGTGCTGTGTGCACACCTTGGAACACTACTCAGCAATTCTCAGCAGGGCCAGTCCCACCATTCTCTCTATGCTCAGGGCACAGGGATGGCAGGGCCAGCCAATGCCACTCACTAAAGGACCATGAAGATGAATACGGAAGAGACAAACCTGAAAAGATATTGGCCTTCCATCTGTATCCCATGATCCTGTGTAGGGCCTCTCCGTAAGGAAATGGCAAGGGTTCGCTCCTTGGCCTCTCGTTGGCCTCACGGATGGTGTAGTATAGATCCTCCAAACTGATCAGCATCTGCAGACATTCCTGCCAGCTTTTCTTTTCTTTTTTTTTTTTTTGAGACAGAGTCTCACTCTCTTGCCTGGGGCGAGTGCCGTGGCATCAGCCTAGCTCACAGCAACCTCAAACTCCTGGGCTGGAGCAATCCTACTGTCTCAGCCTCCCGAGTAGCTGGGACTACAGGCATGCGTCACCATGCCTGGCTGATTTTTTCTATATATATTTTTAGCTGTCCGATTAATTTCTTTCTATTTTTGGTAGAGACGCTCGCTCTTGCTCAGGCTGGTCTCGAACTCCTGAGCTCAGAACGATCCACCTGCCTCGGCCTCCCAGAGTGCTAGGATTACAGGCTTGAGCCACCATGCCCGGCCCCCTGCCAGCTTTTCTTTATGCCCCTCTGCTTGAGACACTGGGCAACTTCTTTAGACACTGCATGATTCTTCTTCCTCACTTTGAAGTGTACCTCACAGTCAAGAAATTCCCATTCTTGCAGGAAACTCCGGATTTCCTGGTCACTCCATGGTTTAACTAACCGCTCTGGAAGGGACAGAGCAATGTGGATGATTTGGCATAAGTCACATGCACATTCGAGGGACAGATCCTCCCTCTACACTGACAGGCCCAAACACGGCTTTATTTCGTTAGTGGGAGATAACAGCTTACATGAGAAGTTCAGGGATTCAGCATCTACCTGAGTCCTAATGCCCACGCAGTCACTGGGACAGGTCAGGGAGCATCTGAGAGTCTGAGTCTTGTTCAAGTTCCATAAAACATATTTCAGAAAACATCGATGGGGTGTGATCGGACATTTTCTGTCTGGGAGGGCTCCCCTGATGGGGGCCTCACACCCCATGCCACAGCAGGGCCTTTCACCGCCACCAGGGCTGTGGGCAGGGAGCTCCCGGGATGCTGAGGACAGCCCTGGGATCCCCTGAGCTGCACCCGACTCCCCTTGGTCAGACCTGGGGAAGATGGAGATGGGATAGAAAGTTTTCTATAACATAAATATGATGCCAAGAACATTACCTGATGGTGTTTCTGGTTTTTCTTTTTCCTTCTTTACTTCCTGAGGGTTTCCAGTAATTTTAGTTTCATGTCTCACTTTCTAATTAAAAATAAGATATAATTAAAAGGTGAATATTTACATGGTAGGAAACCTTTTAATTATTATTACTTTTTTTAGAGACAGGGTCTTGTTCTGTTGCCCAGGCTGGAGTGCAGTGGCCTGATCATAGCTCACTGCAACCTTGAATTCCTGGGCTGAAGGGATTCTCTTGCCCCAGCCTCCCAAGTAGCTGGATCCACACGTGTGCGCCACCACACCCGGCTAATTTTTTCTATTTTTTGTATACAGGCCGGGCGCGGTGGCTCATGCCTGTAATCCTAACACTCTGGGAGGCCGAGGCGGGAGGATCGTTCTGAGCTCAGGAGTTCGAGACCAGCCTGAGCAAGAGCAAGACCCTGTCTCTACCAAAAATAGAAAGAAATTAATTGGACAGCTAAAAATATATATAGAAAAAATCAGCCGGGCATGGTGGCACATGCCTGTAGTCCCAGCTACTTGGGAGGCTGAGA